>JASAMX010033331.1:0-10797 GCA_030248175.1 Microlaimidae sp. YZB2_3
GCTCTTCGTTCAGTTACGTCTAAAAAGCTGGGGGGGGGTCCGGCCGGACCCCCCTGGGACCCCCCTCCTAGATTTCAAAATTCGATTTACCCCGAGTAACCACCCCCCTCTAGCTTCCCCGACCGTTCTTATCTATGCCTCCCCCCTAAATTTGAAATCTCACAACCTGGGTCGACCCCCCCCCTAAAAAGCCAGGGGGCTCCGGACCCCCCTGGACTCCCCCTAAAAATTTTGGCCTTCCACCCGGGGATGGACCCCCCTAGCGGACCCGATCAAAAACACCTATGGAGCGATCCGGCCTAACCATGACCCCCCTAGCGAAGCTGACCCCCCCTCCCGACCAATTTAGAAGTATAATTTTTTATTTACTGTCAAAAACATGGTTTTTTAGTTAAAACAGTATTTTAATACACTTTTTATGCCTTAATAAGCTGTTTTAGTATATAAAATTTAATATAAGACCTAAAAACACTTAAATTATTGATTTAAAAAACTTTGTTAAAAAATCGGACCCCCATGACCCCCGTAAATTTGAAATCTCGCACCCGGAGTCGACCTCCCCCCTTAAAAAGCCAGGGGAGTCCGAATCCCCCTCCTAAAAAATTTTGGCCTTCCACCCGGGGGTGGACCCCCTAACGGACATGACCAAAAACACCTATGATCTTCAGTGTTGCAATTTTGATAGCCCCCTGAAAAATTCAGTCACCGATAAGTGGGCAGCCTCCCGGATTATGGGGATACCCGACCTTTAAATATTGGAGGGATGGTGTCCTAAATATTTTTTGGGCTATACCACAAATATATATCCATAGATGAACACAGTCAGCGAAGCTAGGGGGGTGTTTACCCCGGGTAAATGACATTTCAAAAGCTAGGAGGGGGTCCTAGGGGGGTCGAACCTACCCTAGCTTTCTAGGGGGAGGGGGTCGACCCGGGGTGGAAGATTTTGAAACCTAGGGGGATTCAGGTGGGGTCCAATGTCTGAAGCAAAATACTTTTAAACCATTAAAGGTTTAATAATAACTTTTTATACGATAATACTACATTTTATTGAATAAAAAGCTATATTCTGGTTTAAAAAGAGTGTAAAAACATGAATTTAAGTTAAAAATTCGTGTTTTTGGAGAAGGGGGAGGGTCAGCCATACATGGGCACGAGGGGGGGGAGTTAACCCCCCAAATTCTGAGAAGGGGTTTAACCCCCCCCCCCCACTTAGAAGTGAGGGGGGAGAAAAAGTTAACCCCCCAATTTTGGAAAAACGAAGAAAAAAAATGTCTTTAAAATGACTTCTAACTGCCCCCAAACTAAGTTTTGAGGTCAAAATGAATGTTTAAAGCAATAAAAAGCTCAAAAACGCTATAAAAAGGCAGACCTGTGCACTGCCCCCCCCGGGGGTTAAAACGGGGGGGGGCAATTCCAAAACGGGGGGGGGCACGGGGGGGCAACTTTTTTGAAACAGGGGGGGGGGGCGGGCAATAAAACCAAGGACCGAGCGGGGGAAATAAAAAAAAGGAGGGGGGGGTCAGATTTCAAAATCTAAGAGGGGTCAGGGGTAAAAAATTCGGAAATATGGGGGAAGGGGGGACCCCCTTGGATTTTCGTCTAGGGGGGCCAAAATTTCGAGGCTAGGGGGGGGTGAACCCATAGGTGGGTAGGGGGGGGGGCACTGGTTGGGGGGTTGGGGGGGGGTTATACCCCCCCCCAAAAAATAGGAATTTGCTGACACCCCCCCCCTTAAATTTTGGGTAGTCGGGGACACCCCCCCCCCCCCCCAAATTCGCCTCCCAAAAAAAAATTTTTAAGTGTTATAAAAGGTCATAAAAAATTTTTCCGCGCTTCGCGCAGAGTGTTTATTACCTTCTTTCCCCGTTCATTACCTTTTATTACCTTTAAATTTCCCCGCTACGCGGGCAGTTTAATTGCCGGCAGTTTATATTAGTTTTTAAATTGAAATTCGTTTATCCCATTCAGTAGTTAGGCATACATGTTTAATAAAACTACTATAAACACTATTATCCTTTTTTTAACGTTTTAAACACATGTTATAAATGTATAGTATAGCTATAAAAAAACCTTAAATTTTGTAATTAGTATCATTTGGAATTAAAATTTCTAGTGTATTTTAGCGCCTCAAATTATAAATTTTTCTCCTCCAGGGGGCATTGTTCCCCCCTAAACCCCCTGACTGAATTTTAAGATCACAGAAGATTATGTACGAAATTAGGTAAAAAAACAAAAGTAAAATGTATGTTCACGCGATCACCAGGAGACGATTTTTAAGCCGTTTTTAGTGTATATTTTTTAAAAATTTTCGCCTCCGGCGGCTGGGGGGACGCCCAGACCCCCGGCCGACGCTTTCGCGTCGGCTGGCGCCGCTACGCGGCGCAGGCGGCGGCGCTTCGCGCCGCTTTGGCAAGCACTTTTTCTTCCCCCCCAGACCGACGCCCCTGAAATGAAATCCTGACTGCGCCCTTGCACATTATTATTAAAAGAATTAAAAAAATAAAATTTATAGGTTGCAATAAGGTCTTATTTTAATCTTACACAGTTTTAAAGCATTTATAAGCTTGTTTTACGTTTTTTTACGCGTTTTAAGCTCATTTTAAGGCAGCGCGGAAATATTGGGGTACACCCCCCCTCAAAATTTGGGTCTTGCTGGACACCCCCCCTAAAATTTGACCCCCCCCCCCTATCCCCCCCCCCCCACACTCCGAGAGGCTGCCCACCTATGGGTGAACCCCACCCTACCCCCCCCCCCCTTGTTCATCTATGGATATGGGTATTTTGCGTTTCTCGGATTTTAACCCCCCCCCCAAATTTGGGATTTAACCCCACCACACTCCGGACCAACTTGCCCATGTATGGGGTGGACCCCTCTGTTCGTCCCCAAAAAACATCTATGCACCCTACCCCCTGTTTTTCCATGCTTACCTATATTTAACTTTTTTGAAGAATAAAGAAAAAGGACGGTCGAACTCGGCGCTACGACATTTTATCCGCTAAACAGCTCCAACCTGAATTGGTAGTGGACTCTGAGTCGGAGGAGGACGTGTTTGACGACTCTCAAATGCGGCTGGTGAAACAGGACACGCCCTGAGAGCTCATTCGACCAGCAGCCGGTCCATAAACTTTTTGCTTTTGCGAAGAAGTATATACTGTTGGTTACTGGTATACGTATATTCTGACATTTTTTTGTGTTATGGATGATGAAATGTCTATTAACTTCTTCGGTTTCTAACGGTAGGTGTAGCTATTTGAAAGCAAAAGAAAATTCAGACGGATCTTGCCTCCTTGACCCGACTTTAAGCTAATTTATTTCTCAGTTTATTTGGCAACTAATTAAATACGCCAGAGTTTTAACAAGTTGTTGGCCATTAGTTATGTTATTCTGGTGCGTGCGACCTGTATAAAAAGTCAAATACAGACATGTGCACTGCCCCCCCCCCCGGGGGGATTTTATTAGGGGGCAATATAAAAATTGGGGGCACGGGAAGCAATTTTTTCGAAACGGGCGGGAGCGACAATACAACGAGGAAGGCAAGCAGGGATGAAAGGAAAAAAAGAAGAAGAAGGACCAAAAAAAGCGAAACTTAGGCAAAAATTGTTTTTTTTTAAATGGCTTAAGATGCATTAAAATAGGCTGAAAACTGCAAAAAAAACGCGATAAAGGCGTCATAATTGGTCAAAAAGGTGCCATAATTTTTGGGTCCTTTTTTTATTTTTGGGCGAGGGGACATTTTTAGACCGTGCACAGGTCTGCAAATGAACTGTTTTTTTATGCTCAGAAAAATAATAAACTCTTGATTTATGTTGGATTCCTATAATTATAATGTTGTGCCATAGAGCTTGCTTGAATTTGTATTATTTACGTTTTTTTTATATTTGAATAAGGTTTATTGTTTAGGAGGGCATCATAAATCATTTATTGGAAACATAAGTGAGCACGGTCGGGGAAGCTAGGGGGGTGGTTACCCGGGGTAAATCGAATTTTGAATTCTAGGAGGGGGGTCCCAGCCCCAGGGGGGTTCGGATTCGGACCCTCCTAGCTTTTAAGGGGAGGTCGACCCGTGGTGGGAAATTTTGAAATCAAGAGAGGGGTCAGGTGGGGTCCGGTGTCCAAAGCAAAACAGTTTTAAACCATAATAACTTTAATAATTGTTCTTTTTATAGGATAATACTACATTTTATTGAATAAAAAGCCATATTCATGTATAAAAAGGGTGTAAAAGCATGAATATGTGATGAAAATTCACGTTTTTGGAAGAAAATTTAGTATAAAAAAGGTACCTAAAATTTTCCCGAGGGGGAGGGGGGGTCAGATTTCAAAATCTAGAGGGGGGTCAGGGGTAAAAAATTCGGAAATTTGGGGGGAGGAGGGTGGCCCCCCTAGATTTTCGTCTGGGGAGGGGGGTCCTGAAATTTCGAGGCTAAGGCGGCGGACCCCACCCTCCCCCCTTTCTCACCTATGATTGGAAATGGTATTTTTCATAGGTTTTTTTGTTTTGAGGGTGGGGGACAGAAGGGTCCACGCCCCCTAGAGTCAAAATTTCGAACCCTCTAGAAAAAATCCCCCCTCTTAGGTCACCCCCCCCCCCCCCCCCCCCCCCCCCCCCCCCCCCCCCCCCCCCCCGCCCCCCCCCCCCCCCCCCCCCCCCCCCCCCCGCCCCCCCCCCCCCCCCCCCCCCCCCCCCGCACCCGCCCCCCCCCCCCCCCGCCCCCCCCCCCGCCCTCCCCCCCCCCCCAAAGCTCGAGAGCGGTCCGGCCTGCCCCCCCCCCTCTAGCGAAGATGAAAGTAACGAACAATCCGACACGCACACATTTAATATTCTTTTTATTGTATCGATTAAATTTTTTAAGTGCATTCTCGCCATTTTGTTTCGATTTTAAATTTAATAATTATACCGTAAATTTGCATTCAACTGAATGAAAATTAATCGGTTCATACGTTATAATTAATTATTATTTTTAAATACTAAGTCCCATCATCGTAACGTACTGTGATTCTAGTAGAGACTTGTGCTCTCCTCCCCCCCTCGGGGTTTAAACGGGGGGAGGCCAATTCCAAAATGGGGGGGGCAAGCAGGGGAGAAAGAAAAAAAGGAGAAAAAAAAGAGAAAAGAAGGAAAAAAGAAAAAAAGGGACAAAACAGCAAAAATAAGGTAAAAATAGGTCTAAAATGGCTAAAAATGCATTAAAATAGGCTAAAAACTGCAAAAAAAATTCGCGATGATTGCGTCAGTATAGGTTAAAAATGGGGTCATAATCTTAGGGTACTTTTATATTTTTGGGCGGGGGAAGGCAATAAAACGGGGGGCAAATCCTCCAATAAAATGGGGGGGCATTTTTAGACCGTGCACAGGTCTGCCTCTAGTATACATTGACTTTCTTTAGAAAAATTTTGCTTTAAAATATAGCCAATTTATATTTAATAGGTACCGTTAAACCGACAATAACTGATATAGGTACCTACTAAAAAATTTCCTGTGCGCATCAGTTTTTGGCAAACTTATAAACAATGGCGAAGTTGTATGTAGGTAGGTAACGTTTTTTTTTCTGGGGTTTACCGTACCGCTACAAAAACGCCCTTGGATGAATGAAAAAACAAATACCAAACAACATGGGTGGGCAGCCTAGCCTCCCGGATTTTGAAGGGTATACCCGAGTAGCCCGACCCCAAAATTGGGGAGGGTGTCTCAAAATTTTTTGGGGTATATCGCAAATACCCCATTTTTACATTATTAGCGTTTTTAGTACTGGGATCACCCAAATTTTTAGGGGATGCCCAGGGTACCCCCAAATTTTAGAGGGATCTCGGCTATAATCGGGATTTTCGGGGGGTATAATTCCTCACCCCCCCCCCTACCCACCTATGCCGAACAAGCAAAACGTCCGCCGGCCGCCTCAAAAATAGAGGATATCAGACAGTGGCGTTGGCGTAGCCAGGATTTCATTTCGGGGGGCGGTCTAAGGGGATAAAAGGTGTCATCTAAGCGGAGCGAAGCGTCGGCCGGGGGTCTGGGATGTCCCCCCAGCCGCCGGAGGCGGAAATTTTTTTAAATATGCACTAAAAACTGCTTAAAAATCGTCCCCTTGTGTTTGCGTGAACACATTTTACTTTTGTTTTTTTACCTAATTTCTGCACAATTATGTTTGATTTTCAAAATTATCAGGCGATGAAATTGTATATATAAAACAACAAAACTATCTATTTTCTGATTATTTAAATTTTGCGAATAAGTATGATGTAAGTTATAATAACAAAATATATTACTAATAATATTAATTTTATTGTATATAGAAATATGACCTTCCAGCGTAGCGGAAAAAATTTTTATAACTCACTATTTGAAGAGTAAAAAAATCTATATAAAATGCCATGCTTCGCCATGGGGGAAGGTGGAAAGGTAGACAACCCCACACGTGTAAAAACCGTTGTTAAGGGGTTTAAAACAGCCATTATCATCAATCCTACATATCTTATAATTTATGAGTTTTTTACATCTATGGAGTATTGCCATTCAATATCTGAGGCAAAGGCACATGCCTTAGCTATGTATTGAATGGTACATTGAACATCCATTGGTACATCCATTGAAATTTAAAAAAATAACAAAATGATTGATGTACACAGACCTGTGCACTGCAATTTATTGAAATTTTTTTTTGGGGGGGGGGGGGGTGGCGGAGCCCCCCACCCTTAATTTTTGAAAACGTTAAAAAAGCAGGGATAAACGTAAATAAAGCTGTATAATACACTGTTTTGGCCTAATAACCTATTATCTAATGTTTTTAGCGGTAAAAACATGTTTTCTTAGTTAAAAATTACATAAGCACACATTGGCAGAGCCTGGATTTTACAAAAAAGGAATTTAGAGACGTTAGTTTCAGACCGCTTGGCTAAACCCACATTGTAAACCAAAGCACATGAGCAGCATCTCGGCTCCATGTTTTCTAGGGTACCTACCTATATGAAAAAAAATCCGAGCCAATGCTATAGGCGGCAGGAAAATTTAGGAAGGGGGAGGTACATAAATCAACCAATATGATTGTTTGTTTTGCTTTCTGTGTAGTAATTATTACTTATAAAAATTATTGTACTAACTTTGAAATAACATTAGCATCAGGCAACATAAATAACGAGATATATATATATATATATGTATGTATACTATAGAAAGTGAACGCTGAGCGAAGCGAAGCGGAACAAATTTTTGGTTTTTGGGGGTCCATTGGGGTGCTAAAATTATTTTAAAGTTTGGCGCCGAGCGATTAGCGAGGCGCTACAAAATTTTGAATTTTTAGCCTCTGAAAACCCCAAAATTTTACTATGTGCCGACAAGTTCGGGGGGGGGCGGCCCCCCCCCCCCCGCCCAACCACTATCCATATTTTTCCTCCTGTCCGACCGTTTCGGGGGGGGGGGCGGCCGCCCCACCCGCCCCCCCTGGCTACGTCCCTGAAAACGACAAAAAAAATTTATCTAAATAAATTTCTTATTTCGGGGGGGGGGGAGCTCCCCCCCCCCCCCCGAAATTTTTTTTTGTAATACAATCCGCCCCCCAAAATGAAACTCTGGTTACGTCCCTGGTCGTTTTATAACATTTAAAAATTTTTCTCCGGGAGGCGAATTTGGGGGGGGGTGTCCCCGGGTACCCCAAATTTAGGGGGGGGGTGTCAGCAAAATCCGAAATTTTGGGGGGTATAACCCCCCTGCCCACCTATCGCTCTGCTCCTTGACCCCGCTAGGGGGCTCTTGCTCCCCAGGACCCCCATATCTGGGGGGCTGTCGCCCACCCCTAGACCCCCCTTCAGGGTTAGTATATACTATGTACCCCCCAGACCGCCCCCCCCCAAATGAAATCCTGCGCATGCCACTGTGTTCTGGCACCCTTCGAATTGTTGGTGGGAGATTCTGTGGTTTCAAAATCATTTTGTGAGTTTAACCCCCGCCCTCTCCCCCCCAAAAAAACAACTTCCCCCGCGTTTGCTTTCTTGTGTTTTATTTTATTATTAAACAATAACTCATTTCCTCGCAACTTTTAATTTTAAAACATTCCTATTTTTCGGGTATTTTTGGATAAGTTAATATGTTGCTGTTTGGAGTATATATTGATTGCTGTATAAAAAATAACGTATAATGAATATCAAGATGAACAAAATAATATACCATAACACAATATTATGTAGAAGGAGCGATTAAAAGTATCAAATCAAGCCACTAAGTTTGAGAAAAAGCTCATAAAAGAAACTGACTGCAACTGCAAGAAAAAATTGTAAAGTTTTTCAATTGTTATAATATAACAATTAAAAAACTTTACAATTTAATGTGATGAATGCATGTATATTATACATGCATTCATCACATTAAACTGTGGTAATTATTAATCAATAAACCATACATGAGTAATTTGCCAAATGAGTGAAGGAGTGTTAAACCATGAATTAGGATTGAAAAATTTTTAGGTTTTAGTGCTTAAAACTGTTATTTTTGCATCAAAATTAAAGCTTGGAGGTAGATAGCTGGAAGTATTTTTGAAACCCTTTTTTAACAATTTTCCGAAATTAAGGGTGAGGGTTAAACCCTTCTTTCTTCACCCGTCGCTTCGAAGTAGAGGGGAGAGTTGGTTAAGAACTCTTCAATTAAGAATTTAAGGGGTTAAGCATCCCCTAACTCTCTCCGCTTAAAATGTCTATGTATGAGTCGTGTGGGTTTTTTACAAATTTATAAATCATGTTGTTATTTATTGGTAATTAAAAATTTTGGCATTTTTTTAATTTTTATTACTAGTCATATTTTTCTGCTGGTCTGGTCACTAACTTATTATGTTATATACAATTGTCTATGTTAAGAATAAACTTTAAGTGTTTATTTTTTTAATAAATTGAGAAGTTTGTTTGAATACATTATGAACAAAAAAAACTGTTAATACCATCATCATCATTTATTCTAGCAAAGTTTATATGAAACACTACACAATGCAGTTCAATATTGTATCATTTTGTTTTAAATGGCTGAAGCATGATTTTGGAGAGGGTGAGAGTTGCTGGTGGGCAGCCTCCCGGATTTGGGGGTTATACCCGACCTCCGAAAATTGGGGGGTGTCTCAAAAAATTTTGGGGTATACCTCAAATACCTCATTTATAGCGTTTTTAGTTCTGAGACCTCCCAAATTTTGGAGGGGTGTCCGGGGTACCCTCAAATTTTAGGGGGGAGGGGTGACGGCTATAATCGAGATTTTTCGGCGGTATAACCCCCTTGCCCATACATGGACACGGGGGGGGGGGTTGGGGGGGTTAACCCCCCCCCCCCAAATTCTGAGAAGGGGGGTTTAACCCCCCCCACTCAGAAGTGGGGGGGGGAGAAAAAGTTAACCCCCCCCCCCCAATTTTGGAAAAATGAAGAAAAAAATGTCTTTAAAATGACTTCTAACTGCCTCCAAACTTAAGTTTTGAGGTCAAAATGAATGTTTTAAGCAATAAAAATCTCAAAAATGCAATAAAAAGGGCTTTTTGACCTAAAATTAGTGTTTTTAACCTATTTTTCCTTCAAAATCGAAAAACGATATGGGTAAAATGCACTCCAGAAAAAAAACGATATGGGTATTTTGCGTTTCTCGGATTTTAACCCCCCCCCCTAATTTGGGGTTTAACCCCCCCCACTCCGGACCAACTTGCCCATGTATGCCCTTGCCCTCCTATGGTCAGATCATCACTATAAAACATCAAAAGTCTTAAGTATGCCATTTGATTCATTATCAGTATATAAGTAGTATTTGTTATTTAAGTTAAACAATTGATAAATTTTGATGGAAATAATTTCAAAATTTTATACTGGAAGGATTTAAAAGATAAGTGCGAAAGAGAAAACATCCGCTGATATTTCTAATGGTATAAATAATAGTATTTAAATTGCATTAATTATTATTTTTGTAATTTCAAACTTCACTGATGATTGATTGAATAGCGTTTATATACTTTCTTTATTTTTTTCTTTAAATTGCCGCGTGTCAAATGTTTGGCTAAACAAATAAACTGATAACTTAAATATGCTCGTGCTCCCCTCGAATCGACTCGAGTTTTATTGCCCGATGATAAGCTTATGTATTTAAATTGAGAACGTGGCCTAATCGAGTATTTGGAGGAAAAATTTTTGTTTCTTTTTGTCGCATCTAAGAAGAAACGGATCCTTACAAATTGCACTTAATAAGAGCGCGGGGGCGTTCGGATCTTAGGTACGAAATTTCGATGCGTAAAAGCGTTCTTTTGCGGCTTATAATAGTAGCATAAAGGGACGTTGCAACATTGATTATTTTTATGCTTCGTGCTTCCACTTTGTGTATAAATAGGCTGTTATTTGTGAGCTGGATGTATTTTTGATACAAAATAATAGAACACGAGAAATAGCCTGCCTGTATGAGCTTTCTTCAAATACATTAAAATTTTCTAAATTTAAAAGATCTGAAATAGTGATGTTCTATTATGCTCCGGAGTGGAGGGAGTTTCGGCTTTTAAGGTAGAACTTCACAGTTTTGAACACTTGGACTACAAGTTACATATCATCATAAATATTAATTTTTGGCCCATAAAAGTGGGGTGCTATAAAAAGCTACGACTCTGTGCTATCCAGTGGTTACAAAAACATCACCAAAAAGTTTGTCCAGTTCGCAACAGATGTCCATGAATTCTACCTCTGAAAATCACAATAAGGCCGTTTAAAAAAAATTGATTCGTTATTTTTGGGCGCAATTTTATAATAAATTAGGGTAATACGTAACTGAACGAAGTAGATGCACAACAGA
>JASAMX010033335.1:0-11087 GCA_030248175.1 Microlaimidae sp. YZB2_3
GATTGAAGCATTTAGTCGGCTGGAAACACCTGTTGCTGTTGCTATTTTTGATAATTAAATTATAAAAATTGACACGGTTGTGAATTTCTAAAATGTTTTTTATCGTGACTAGATATCCTGAAATAAAACTTGCACTTTTAGTTACTAAAAAAACACATCAAAATACTCTTCATTGTATTATGTATGTAGTAAGTTTCACATCCTTATTTAAGAACCCCTCCAACATCCCAAACAAACTATTGTAAAATCATAAGAAACGCGTTTTTTACGTTGTTATGAAGGCTGGAGCAAGATCCTAATAACCCGCTAATAAAAAGCTGTGATTAAAAAAGTTCAATAAATAAACACATTCTATATGGTTCAACTATTCCATTAAAAACGTCCATTATTCAAATCAGTGCTTAAAATCAGGAAAGTAATCTGTCCAAATCTGTCCGTGAAGGCAAATCAATCGGTTCCGCTCCATTCTTGGGATGCACAGAAAAAGCATTTTGTAAATAATAATAATAAATCCAGTTTGTATGAATCCGTTTCCGTTTCAGTTCCATCTGGAGCGTTTTTTCCCCGTCCTCCCCTGTGAGGCCAGGAGCTCCTTTTTCCAGTCGGGGGTGGGGTCCGTGACGGGGAAGGACTGCTTGTCAAAGGAAGAGTCCGGGTCCGTGGAGGCGTGGAACTTTGTACGGTACGAAGCCTAAAAGCCATAATATTACAGACCTGTGCACGGTCGGGAAATGCCCCCTGTTTTATTGGAGGATTTGCCCTCCCCTCGCCAAAAAATGAAAAAGTACCCTAAAATTATGACACCATTTTTGACCTATGATGACGCCATCAACGCGATTTTTTTTGCAATTTTTAGTATATTTCAATGTAATTTAAGCCATTTTAGATTTATTTTTACCTTATTTTCGCTTTTTTTGTCCCTTTCCCTTTTTTTTATCTTTTTTCTCTCTTTCCCCCTGCTTGCCCCCCGTTTTATTGCCCCCCCCCGTTTCAAAAAAGTTGCCCCCCGTCCACCCAATAAAACCCGGGGGGAGCAGTGCACAGGTCTAATATTATTCATTTTGGAAACCTGTGCGGGAAAAACACAGCGGTGTTGAGAAATTTACGCGCTGACAATAACAATAGAAACTGGCACAATGTAAATAACCAAAATAATATAGCAAAATGATATAAATGATTCATAGAGCGAAAACTGCTTATAGGTAAAATAATCATGGCTGCAAACGTAGGCGTGGTTTATTTTATGCCTACTACCGTATATTAAATTCACGCAACGATTTAACAGTGTAAACCATTTCAATCGCTTCCAGCCGTTGGTCCTTGCACGCGAGTTATACCGTAAGATTGTAAATGCATTTCCGCTTATACTGCATGAAGAAAAGTTGGAACACCGCCGAGACACGTTTTCTGCTGAGATTGCGTTAATTAGTCGTTTTGTGACAGAAAAACTACACTGAAAACTTATTGGCGTTTACAAAAAACGAGCGTCGCAGCTACGACAATTTTTTCGTACTGGGATACATAAACTTTTTCGTACTGGGACTTACAAATTTTAGGTAGGCTGTAGGGTCAGGGTGTAACCCCTAATTTAACGGTCGGGGTTTTTTAATAGTTTGGTAATTCTTTTTTTTTGGTCCGGGTTATAACCATAACCGGGCATCCCGATTCGGAGGGGAGGAGGAAGGGTAAAAATTGAGGTGGTTTAGCACAATTTTTCGAGAGGAGTATTTCCCAAGTATCCCACTTTTAGCGTTTTTAATACTGGAACTAGCCCCCCAATAGTGAAGGGGTGTCACCTGTCCTGCACCCTCAAAATTTATGGACTGTATGTCAGCAACTTTGTGATTTTTTCGGGAGGAGGAAGGGCATATAACTCCTCAATATCCTTTCCTCCTATATTTTCACTATAAGATTAGACACTCTTACGCGGGGTAATGGTACAAAACTTGTTGGCCATAAATATAACCTTTATATTACAAAAAAATTCTTTGCTAAACGAGTAATTAATGCATGGAATTCCCTACCCTTCAGCCAGGCGCGTATAATGTTAATGTTTTTTATTGTTTTTAATGTTTTGCATGTTGTTTGTACATTGTAAATTTGCTTATTGGTTATGTATATATATATATTGTGCTGTTAGGCTTGGTGGTCTTACTGACGAGTGCAACACCAAGGGCGTTTAAGACTAATGCACGAAACGCCAACTGGAACCTGCTGGGGACAAGGAGCTTCACGTTGATTCATTTTAATCCGTAATGCATCCTTGACTTTCAGTGGATTCCAATGTGCATCAGTGTGGACTTTTTTGTTTGCTTAAGTGTTGTTTTGAAATCACTGGCAAGCAATGAGTTCACATTTGTTTGTACTGTTTGAGATAGTGGTTATGTATAAGTTAATATTATTTTATTTTTAGCTTCAGTTTTTAGCTTCAACTTATTCAGCTTAAAATCACAGGCTGCTCATATAAGCTGTTACAGCGCGTTTCATAGTCGCCTTATAAAACTTATGTGACAGTTCAGGTGATTATTTCGTCGTGGGATCTTTAATAACTTGCTGATGTGGATATAAAAAGACAGAGCATAGTATATAAATAAGTGCCTGCTTTTTATGTTCCGTCTAGAAAGTTTTCTATCAAAAAAATGGAACAACATGTGGCTATATAACTTCAAAAAATTTCTTTATAGGATTTCGCCGAGGGGGCGGTCGGCCAATCTCGCGGGGGGTGTTACGGCGCGAAGCGCCGTAACTGCGCCGCGTAGCGGCGCAAAGCCGACGCGAAGCGTCGGCCGGGGGTCTGGGGGGTGTCCCCCCAGCCGCCGGAGGCGAAAATTTTTTAAATATACACTTAAAACTTGCTTAAAAATTGTCTCCAGCAATTCTTATAGTTATAGTTTTAATTTTGTTTTTATAACCTAATTCTTACACAAAATGTTTATTACATAAATAGCGGCATCAAGCCGACACGGAGCGTCGACCGGGGGGTTTGGGGGTGCCCCCCAACCGCCGGAGGCGAAAATTTTCGGAAATATGCACTAAAAACTGCTTAAAAATTGTGTCCAGCGAATCATATGGCAACAGTTTTACATGAGTTTTGATAACCTAAAGCTTTATCAATTTGTTTGTTATTGTGGTAGGAGCACCAAGCCGACGCAAGACGTCGGCCGGGAGGTCTGGGGGGCTTCTCCCCAGCCGCCGGAGGCGAAAATTTTTTAAAATAAGCACTAAAAACTGCTTAAGAATTGCTTAAGAATATAAGCATAGATTTACATTTATTTTTATAACCTAATTCCTAATTTGTTTGTTACAGCTTTAAATTGGTATGATGTTAAAATTTTGTACTATATCCAAATAAGTTTTTTTTCTTAATTCTATTAATATTAGGAAACAACCTGGGGCCTATTTCATAAAGATTTCTCTAATTGTAAATTAATAAACGCATTTCATTTCTTCTTATTTTATTAATTAAAAAATACGTACGTAACTGTGTAATTTACGGAATTTACAGACATGTAATTTTTTAAATTCTAAACGCAATTTTATTAATATACTTCTTAATTAAAAATGCAAAAGAAAAATATGCGTTTATTAATTTACAGCTGTAAATTAATTACAAGCAATTTTTATGAAATAGGCCCCTGGTTTCTATATAATTGGCTAAATTATTTTAAAATATGCGCGACTGCAAGGGGTTTGTAACTTATAAGCAAAACGTGCGGTTGAACAAATAACAAAAATAAAAAATTTTCACCTTCCCGCGAAGTTGGGAAAATTTTTACATTGTGTAATTTTATGCATTTAAGATGCACTACATTTTTATAACCTGAAAATAAAAAAAGTAAAAGGGGGACCCTTACAAAAATGGCTGGCTTCGCCAGCCAGGGGGAGGGGGCGGACCGCCCCCCCTAAGTTTGGAAACGGCCAAAAGGGGCGGGGGCGGTTACCCCCCCGCCCCCCTATATACGCTACTGCCTCCAGCATAGTTTTGCAAACTCACTCTCTATTTTTACTAAACGGTTAAATAAGTATTTTAATTAATGTTTTGTCTTGTGTAGTCTGTTTAATATAGTAATATTTTGCTTAAAATTCAAAATTACTAAAAATCTTTGCAACAACTTATTCCAATTACCCACAAATATTCCCTTTTTTGTTTTGTGATATTTTGATATTTATATTAGTTGATATTGTAATTTAGCTTCCACGTGTTTATTTTAAATATTGTACTTATCTGTTACGTATTCTTGCTTATAATAATAACGTGTACAATAAACATTTTTCATTTCATTAAAAATAAGGACGCCGTTGAACAACCGGCCCCAGATCATTCTAATAGTTTTTTTAAAATCCTTTTTTACTTTGTTTTCATTGGCCAAAAATGATCTGTTTGAATCAGCAGAGATAAATAAATCAAAATCAAAAGAAATTACTACAATTCTATATAAAAAACAAAACATTTAACCTATAGTAGGTAGTTAGGGTGGATTGTTTAAAATTAAGTCTATTATTGGGGGTCACTTATCTGTTATAAATTTATTTTTTTTTGAAAAATTACATCTAGAAATTTGTTATGGGGAAATTCAAAACGTATTAAAGAAAGGAACACAAAGAACAAAACTTTTATTCCGGAAATCATATTGTAGAGGTTTCGACAAATGCATTTGTCATTGTCATCTTCCGTACAATAAAAATTCTAAAACACAAAATTTTGAGATTTTTTAGGTACAATAATAGTTACGAAAAGTCAGATAAAACTATCACAAAAAACCAAAAAAATACAAAATAGTAAAATATAAAGAAACATTAAAAAAGTATAAAAATATACTAAAAACATAGCGTTCAATTATTCTGTTTTTAAAATATTTTCTATATTTTTTTAAATATTTTTTTATATTTTACTATTGTGTATTTTTTGTATTTTTTGGTTTTTTTGTTATGGTTTTATCTAAATTTTCGTAACTATTATTGTATTTAAAAAATCTCAAAATTTTTTTAGAATTTTGTTTTAGAATTTCTAGTGTACGGAAGAATTTGTAAAATTTCTACTTATCCCTTGTGTATTTTTTACAATAATTTTGTAATAATAATAATATTTTTTGGGAACATAATTTATATTTTGAAGTTTGTAAAATAAACTATTTCCATAAAAACATTTCAAAACGAACCAACCAAGTTAATTCAAAAAATGGTTTATTTTGCAGTAACATATTTATCAGAAAAAGTCACCTTTAAGCTTAAGAAATTTCGGTTAAAATAGGTCATTTTTACTAAAAACTTTAATATTATGAGTCGCTCAATACTTTAAAATGTCTAGGGATTTAAAGAAAACACACTGAAATTTAGAATACCAATAAGAATTTAAGCAAATAATAGATTTGTGCTAAACACTGATTGAAACTTTTTTAAAAGCTTATAACAAAAACCGAAAGAAAGTTGACGAAATGGTTTTAAAATCACTTTGTTTGAAAAAAACAATAGTTAAAATTTATAAATTACGTTTCATTTGTAAATTTTTGTTAATAGTGTTTAAACAGAAAAACTAAAAAGGTCTTTACTGTGAGAAAGATTAGTTTTTATTTTTTTTTTATTTTTTTTATTATCTACGTATAATTTAGGATAATAAATAATTTCGTTAAAAATTTTAGTATAATATTGCTGAGCTATTTTTACTAATTTTTGTTTTTTTTTAAATGAAAATTAAATTACAATTGGGTGCTTCAAAGTTGGACGTACAGTAACCATTCAAGATTCATTACTGTGTTTTAATAAAAGCCCTAAATAGATTGTTATATTGTGAAAATTCTATATTTTTATTAAATTAAAGAGAAAACTTTATTTGTTTTTTTAATATTAAATCCTTAATTTTCAGCTAAATTGCAATAGCGGAAACTTTGAGCTCTGGAAATGAGCTAAAAGTTTAAAATCTATACCTAAGCCCAAGCTTTAGACTAAATTTAAGTCTATGTCATTTTTTTTTACTTTAGGCTCCTATTTTTTATTTTTGTCGCTTAAAGTTCCTTAGAATTTTTTAACTTCAAGGTCTTTAGAGCCGTAAGTAAAAAACTACTTACGAATCAAACAAACCACGTACCGTTTATTTAGTTTTTCTTCGAAATTGGATCTAAAGTCAATATTCTTCGTTATAAATATTTTATGTAAGATAAGATTATATTTTATGAAGTACAAGATTTAATTATTCACCAAATTGAAAAAAACTGGATATATTTGCATATAACATAAACCAATATAATATTTTAATTCAATAAACGTTTTTATATTTTTTATTTGCAACATAAAAAAGTCTGATTGATTAATGTTTCTGTAAAAATAAACATAGTTTATAAATTAACATTTCTTTTATTAATAACCTTTAAAACCTAATGCTAAAACATTGCCCTCAAATTTCATGCTTAATTATGCGTGAAAAATGCTTATGAATCTATGGGCGATCTGCGTGTATTCAGTCTGCGCCAAAGAAATACGTCTAAATGGCAAAACATACCTGCTTGGTCTGAATTATGGGATAGAAGATTCTGACACTGACACTAGATTGGTATGCAGCAAAAACGAAAACGGAATTTATGAAATACGATATTATACAGGTAGGTAGAATGCATAATATTCAGCAAGTTTGAAAAATTTAGTTTTTGCAAAAATGCATAACAGTAAAAAAATGTCCGACTGTGTGTTAAAAAGTTGTTCTAATTATATGTTAAGCAATCTTCAATGTAAATTTTTCATCATGTAAAAATTTCTATTTTAACCTGTAAAATACTCCCTTAGTTCTACAGTTAATACTGTCGATTATTACACGCTCTTTCTTGATTTCTAACATGTGAATTATTCCACAAAATTGTGCTTAGGCAAAAAGTATAAAAATAATTAATAAAATAAAACCGAAATCGGAATGTATAAATATTTGAAGCCACAATTAAGTTGTTTTTATGAAATACAAATAAAATAATATTTTTTTAAATTAAATCATGCATATGTTATAACGGTTTTTGAGAGTCAAATAGCAATTGCATAATGTTTTTACAATAATTGTTATTTTTATATTTTTGTTTTGAGACGATTAACATTAGGCTCTGATTTTCAAAATAATGTGTTTCTTTAAGTGGCATGGGTCTACTTTTTTCATTTTAAAAATTGCTATAATTTTAATAAAATGTTTTTTTGCTTTGTTATTTTTGTAAGTTTTATATTTTAATATAATTTAATAAATTTCTGTAGTTTAATTATTTGTAGGGTGATGATTGTGTGAAACAGTTAAAATGTTGCAATATGATTTCAATAAATACTTTATTGACTTTTTTGTTATCATACTTTAACTTTCTAAACTATTTAAAATTAATAAACTATGTTTAGACCAAGATTTTTTTGCTTGGAAAGCTTCAAATAATGACGAAGATTTGCACCGAATTCGCAGAATAAGTTCAATCGAAAAAAACAAAGTAATTATTAAAAAAACTATTTTAATTGCTTAAGAAATGAAATAAAACGAAAAGTTTATGAAAAACGCAAGGCATAGATTATGATATGCATATTATGTAATGTAGTGTAGTATAGTATATTAATAAATTTAAACGTTGTTTTTACAAAAAATAATGATTATTCGACAAACTTTAGGTATCATGCATAGGCAAGTAATATAATAATAAAATAACAAAATTCTGATGTAAAAATATTAGCTTAAATAGAATTTACATTTTAAACTACATGATGGTACACTGTTTCGTTTAATAAATATTTTGTATAAAATTTGTGCATAAATTTTGATTCTCAGTTAAAAAAGTGTTTTAGCAATTAAATTCGGATGAAGAATGCGTTGATTTTCATGAAGATTGCCGGAATTTTCGAAATATTTGTAAAGATGAAGATGCCTTAAATGAAAAAGTTATATCCAAATTTTCTGCTAAAAAGAAATTTTATACGCGAAGTATAGTTTTTACTGTTTAGAAAATTCAATTTTTTGTGTCCGATTGTTTGAATTTATTATTGTTTTGAAAATATAATTATATATATTTCTTAGAAGCGGTTTGGCCCTGAATTATTTCTTTGTTAGGCAACTGTTTACTTGCCCAGGAAATTCAAAAACCGTTTTTTAAATAAAAACCATAGCTTTTTACAATGCATTATTACTTTGTCCATTGCCAAAACTTCTTGAAACAATCCTGATCATTTTTTGTTTTTTTTAAAACTTGTAAAATTTTATAGTATAATTTAAAATGGACAGGTTTTTATTCAAAACTATCGTCATTTGAAAAACTTGTAAAACATACTTTTGGAAAAGACTATATTTTTTTGCTTAAATCTCAGTAATGTTTTAAAGATATATCAAATATACTGAAACTATCAAAAATGAGGTGGGGCCTGTTTAGTTAATTTTTTTTTAGTTTGTATTGTTTCTTGAGAGTTACAGTAATTTATAGCAAAAATAAATATAATTACTTTAACTTGTTTGTTAAGGTTTCAAATGATTATGATGATTTTAGGAGAAAAGCGAAGAGTCGGATATGCATATTCGAGAAAAAAGCACAAGAGCAAGCGTGTTGGAAGTAAGTTTGTTTCACTCATCGACTACCAGACAATGAACGTGCAGTAAACACTTTGTCATATGTCACTTCGGTATAAACTCAACTTAAATGTTAATTATGGTTGAATTATATCTGACTGACGTCGAAAATTAGAATGCAGACATGAGGAGACCAATTAAAATTGTGCGGTAACCCGGTAAGGACGGAGTGCCTGAATTGGGAAAAACGGTTTTTACCTGACTCCTGCTTACCTCCATCGGAAATTTTGCTGCCTCCTACCTGCCTCCGAGGCAGTTTTAGTTTCCTCCTACCTACCTCCTAACCTACCTATATATGCTTAAACATAGGAGGTAGAGTCACCTGCCTCCTACCTGCCTGCAAGGCAGTTTTACCTGCCTCCACCCTGCCTCCTACTTGCCTCCACCCTGCTCCTACTTGCCTCGACCCTGCCTCCATGCTACCTCCGAGGCAGTTTTACCTGCGTACTACCTGCCTCCAGTCTTCGAGAGGCAGGTTCAAGAGCCGTCCTTACCGAGGTAATGACGTTTTTTTTAAAAACAAATAGGAACGCAGAATTTTTTTTTAATTCCGACTTTTTAAAATATACAAAAATTAATCAACTTTAGCCCTTAGAAAATTTGCATTTGAGTTCCAAAGTAAATAATTTAATAAATAATTATTAAAATACAGGTTTTGAACTTTATTATTAAACCGCTTGAGTGAAAAATTTTGAATGGTTTTGTTATTGTTTAGTCGATTAAATACTGCAATTATCGAGGTCAGCTGGATTTTATTTACCTATAGTACGAGTATAATTTAAAGGGATTTTTTTAATTTTATAGGACTAAAAAAAGTAAGACCAGCTTCTAAGAGAAAAAGACGCTCTGAAAAACACAGTTTTCAAACACAGGAAGAAGCGTGTGACTGTGACAATAAAGACGAAACAGGTATTGTGCAGTTTTCGCTATAAGTGGTTCCACTTTGTCAAAATTATGCCCACAAAACATTGCACAAATGGTTAAACGTCATTTGGTTCCCATTGAAAAATAAAACAAAACTAAAATATTTTCTTGATCTTTCACCCATTATATTTTATCAAAAATGTAAGCAATAAATAATGTTTTTTGTAATATAAGTTTATCATTTAGTATGTCAATGTTCACTTTGACTTTGTGACTTTGAATAGTGACTTTGAATTATTTCATTTTTTATACAGTACCATAATAATCCATGTGCCGATTCGTTAATAATATATAATATGTCCATTAATATAAGCAGCTTAGATTGTAAAGAATATAACAAAACGCGATCTTTTATGATTACTGTTCTCAGGATTATTTGCCCAAAAACCTGCAATGCTTGCAAAGAAGTTTTAAGTAAGTTAGAATATTTTATTTTATTTTACTATTATATGGTATTTTTTGTGTGGTTTTCTGTTTTTTTACCCCTTCATTTTATATTATTTACATAAGGGACAAAGATAAATAAGATTAATACCCTTTGTATATGTGTCACGTTGAAAAATATAAAAAAACATTTCTAATTTATAATACTAAAACTAAAATGTCTAAAGAAAGCTAGAATGTTTCGCAAAATAAAAAAAACTACAACAAAAATTAAAAGCCAGGAAAATGTAAAATCTAGAAATTAAGCTGTGTTATGTGAATTTTTAGAATCTGGACTATTCAGTTACTGCTACACCTTTCAGTTTTTCTTAAAAATTAAAAAAACGATGCTTAAAACTAACATACATATAATTATGAAAACTTTTTAATATATAGGAAGAGTATAATGACCTTCGGGTTTATAAAATTTATTTTGTGTTATTAAAATCAAACTTTAAAAAAACTTTTACTTATGTGTTTAATTTTCAGTTCCAGAGCTTTCAACAATTATGGACGCATTCAAAGAGTTTTTCCAAACACAAAAATGAAGAAAAAATTCCAAGAAAGGGACAGTATAATCATAAAAACCTAAATTAAATTTTGTATTTACGAATATTTCATCCAGAGAAAATCAATACTTTTAATAGCGTCACAACTGCAGATCGCTGTTTATTTAAACTGATACAAGAAAACAATTTTTAAATTACTAAATCCAAAATTACGGTCTTGCTGTTGCCGTTATAATTATTTATTTATAAAACACCATTAGTAACATATTTTTATTTATTGTCCTTGTAGAATAACAATGATCTTAGATAATGTAAATATTAAGGATAATGTCATTATTTAATTCACAAGGTGTTTGGACAAGCCATATTTAACATGAGTACTAGTACTATATATACATCGATCTGTAATAATGCTTTTATAAGTATGTTATTTGTTGTAGGTTATTTAATATAATAGGCATAATATATATGAAATAATGCTTTTATAGGTAATGTTACTTGTTGCAGAGTATTTGATAAAAGTATATTGAAAAATAAAATTCAATGTAAATTGTTTAATAAAGTTTATGTATAATATTATGTTAACCATAAACTAAAAATTATTTGATGATTTGTAATAATAACAAGAGATATGAACTATATACTTATGCATTTTCAAAATA
>JASAMX010033336.1:0-14505 GCA_030248175.1 Microlaimidae sp. YZB2_3
TTTATACTATTCATTTAATATAAGGCTTTTTTTTCGAAACTTTGTTTCGTCTTTTGCTAGAATATAATTAATTGTGTCATAATTATGCTTAGGTTTGAAAGCATATTCGTGGTCAATTTTTCGCTCATACACATTGGGATTCATTTGCAGTATTTTATCACAACGAAACTTCCAAAAATATTTTGTTTTTATATATACGTTTTCAATTTTGAAGGAAAAATAGGTTAAAAACACTAATTTTCGGTAAAAAAACCCCTTTTTATCTCATTTTTGAGCTTTTTATGGCATAAAACATTCATTTTGACCTCAAAACTTAAGTTTGGAGTCAGTTAGAAGTCATTTTAAAGACATTTTTTTTTCTTCATTTTTCCAAAATTGGGGGGGTTAACTTTTCCCTCCCACTTCTGAGTGGGGGGGGGGGTTAAACCCCACTTCTCAGAATTTGGGGGGGGGGCTAACCCCCCCCCCCAACCCCCCCCCGTGCCAATGTATGGTTTATAGTATTTTGATTTAACACATGCCTTAACTATTGCACGGCATAATCGATCTGAAATCGAAAAATTAAGACAAATTGTGAATTTTAACTACCCGCGAAGCGGGGAAAATTTGGTTTTTTGACTGTTAATATGCTTTTGGAAGGCATCAGGAAAGTTTTTGTATTAATATTAAAGAAAAGTTTTTCTCTCCCAAAATTCAAGAAACGTAAGGGTCCCCTTGACGAAAAAATCCGACTTCGCCGGATTTGGGGGAGGGGCAGCCGCCCCCCCCTGGGCACGCCACTGTCCGACTGTGTGTTAAACAATAGGTCTTTCTTGTGTTAAGTTAATTGTATGTTTAGCCATCCACATGTAGATGTTTTATCATGTAGAAATAAAAATTTGCAAACACAAAACTCCCAAATGAAATTTTTCGGTATAATACACCAGACGTGTGCACTGCACACCCCCGGGTTTTTATTTGATGGGGCAATTCAAAACGGGGGCAACTTTTTTGAAACGGGGGGGGCAATAAAACGGGGAAGGGGCAAGCAGGGGAGAAAGAAAAAAAAAGAAAAAAAGAACGAAAAACGGAAAAAAGAAACAAAAAAGGCGAAAATAAGGTAAAAATAGGTCTAAACTGACTTAAAATGCATTGAAATAAGCTAAAAACGGCAAAAATTTTGCGATGATGGCGTCATAATACGTAAGAAATGGCGCCATAATTTTTGGATACTTTTTCAATTTTTTGGGGGAGGGGGCAAATCTTCCAATAAAGCGGGGGGGGGCATTTCCAGACCGTGCACAGGTATGATGATACACTGTCGAATAATTGAACTTAGTCAAAATATTCCACGTTTTAACATATAAAATCATTTATGCTTCCAATGCAACAAAAAACCTAGAAGATTGCACAGAATTATGTGGGTGGTCCTTAGACAGGCACAACATTGCTTGGTCTTTAGACTAAGAGACTCCAACCCTCTGGTTTGGGAGTCCAACCCTCTGGTTTTATAGGTGAGCACGGTCCCGGAAGCTAAGGGCAAGGGGGTGGTTACCCGGGGTAAATTGCATTTGGAATTCAAAGGGATTCAAGGAGGAAATTTAACATTCAAGGGGGTCCAAATTTTTAGGGGGTCGGTCGAACTTGGGTGCAAAATTTTAAAATCTATATAAGAGGGAGGGAGGGGTATAATACTCATTTTATTGAATGGCAACGTGGTATTGCAAGACTTACATATTTCAGGAGCCTTTTTCTCGGCTTATTTTTCTGGCTTGGAATATCTTGATTTGCACGGCCGTCCAGTTTGCAACAAAATAAACGGTCAAAAAGAAGCTTTGCATGGAAATATATTAATATCAAACCAGACTGATACTAAGGTTTTACAAAATTTAAATGCAAATACAAAGACAACGACTTCAGAGCAGCACGTAGTCGACACACAGTCGTATTTTGCAGGTAAATGGTGTTTTAAAAAACCCGAAACCAAATGCAAAGTTTTCTGAACCTAAATATCAGCTTAAAAGTTCGCCATAAGTCGGTTGCTGCATGCACAATTGTTATTTTTTTGTCGGTAGTGCCTAGTAGAGATGAACAAAAGTACAGTTTGAGGTCCATTCCTTTCATAGTCTCGAAATATCCGCACAGAAATGAAATCTAGGGCCTTTTTCTTTTGAATTTTCTATTTTTTTAACGCTCATCTCATCTAGAACTTTAAAACTAACCCCCTCCTCCTGGAAAAAGTTTTAAGGTAATTCATTCTCTTAAATTTCCTTTCTTAAACACGAATTTTTGTACAAATCACTACTTTTATACCTTTTTAAAACCTTTTTGTTAGCTAGACACCGTATGTTGTTGAAAAAAATGTTGTATTATTTTACTAAAAATAATAGTTAAAAAGTATTTTCTTTCGTCATCAGCGGATCTCACCGCGATCCTGCTCTCTTAGGCATCTAAGAGATTTTATATATTTTCACTCTGGGTCGACCCAAGCAGGTCGTAAGTCTAGACTTGCAGCAACGATAGGTGGAAACACGCAGCCTTTCCAATTTAGGGGCGTATCTACCAAAAATTCTATTTTAAGTGTTTTTAGTACTTGGACTTTCAAATTTTAGAAGGGGGATACCTTTAAAGTAAAGATGCACTGGTGCCACTATTTTGGCTGGTCTAACACTATTTGGCAGGTGCCATTGCCTGTGACAGGGCATATTTTAAACAAATAAAAATTTTAAAACATTTAGAGGACGAGTTTTTTTCTGCTTTTTTTGTTGATGAAATTGTTTAACGATTTTCTTTGGTCGGTCGCCTACTCGTCCTAGTCGTCCATAATATTCGTTGTTGCTTTGCATGAAATATATGTGTAACTGGTAACTAGCTCAATGTACAGCAGTGGCGTGCCCAGGGGGGGGACGCCCGACCGCCCCGGACAAAAAAACAAATTTTCATCGCTTCGCGGATAGTTAAAATTGACATTATCTTAGTTTTTCGATTTCAAATCGATTATGCCGTTCAATAATTAAGGCATACACTAAAAACACTATTAACCTTTTATTAACGTTTTAAACACAATATGTTTTAAATGTAAAGGTATAAAAAAAACCCTTAAATTTTGTAATAAGTATCATCTGCATACAGGAGCATGGGGGGGTAGTGTGGGTTCCATCCCCCCTAGCCTCGAAATTTCGGATCCCCCCTAAAAAAATCTAGAGGGGGGGGACCGCCCCCAAAATTTTTAAATTTTGACACCCTACCCCTCCTGGAATTTTAAATCGACCCCATTCCCCCCTTCCGAGCCAAGTTTTTGGTATGAATTTAGGTCAAAATTTACTGTCACAAACACGGTTTTGTAGTAAAAAAACAGTACTTTTGCGCTCTTTTTATACATAAACAGCCTATTTTATTATATTAAATCCTATATTAAAGCTAAAGTCTTCCAGGCTGAAATTTAAGGCGTAACCACTCTCCAACAGGAAGAGAAAAACAATAAACTTGCGAGCAAAAAAAATTTAAAAAAAGTTTCAGCAGTTATGTAACCAATTATTATTTAGTTGCGTCATGTGTTTCTCTGTACGTGATATTTTCTCAAAAAACGAGTGGTTACTTTACCACTTATCTATTTTCACCTTGATAGAATTTATTTTTAGTGCTAAAAAACTTAAATAAATGATTTAATGTGACTTTGTTTGGAAACCGGACCCCCAGGGATAACGGGAACTTAGATTCTGGAGTCTTTAGATCCTTGCCTTTGAGTGGCGTCATTTCGAAGCAAACTGCAAAGTACACCGTCTACCGACACCGACCGATTTCTAGGCTTAGGGTTAGATTTAGGCTTAGGCTGTTTAATTTTGACGCCATCTACCAAGAATCTAAGGACTCCAGAATCTAAGTTCCCCCAATCCTCTGACCCCCCTCTAGATTTCAAACTGGTCTACCCCGGGTAGATACCCCCCTAAAAAGCTAGGGTGGGGTACGGGTACGGACCCCCCCCTGGACCCCCTCCTAGCTTTCAAAGGGCCATTTACCTGGGGTAGCCCCCCTCGGTCCATGCTCATGTATGGTCATCTGGAATTAAAATTTCTAGTGTTTTTTAGCGCCTTAAATTAAAAATTTTCTCCCCACGACCCCCATAGATGAACACGGTTAAAAAGCTAAGGGGGGGTGTTTACCCCGGGTAAATGAAAAAATCAAAACCTAAGAGGTGGTCCTAGGGGGGGTCGAACCCCCCTAGCTTTCTAGGGTGGGTCGACCCGGGGTGGAAGATTTCAAAACCTAGATGGTGGTCAGGTGGGGTCCCATTTCCGAAACATAATACTTTTAAACCATTAAATATTTAATAAAAAAGAAAAAAAACAAACCATATTTGGATGCCTTTTAACTCCTCTGTCCCCCAAATCAGACGCCACCCCCCACCCAGCAAAAAAACCCATCCCGAAAAACACTCAATAAGCAAAATATCACTCAAAAAAACAAAAAAAACACCAAAAACAAAACCCACAACACCACCCAAATAAACAAACAACCAAAAAACAACCAAAAAAAAACCAAACCAACAAACAAAACACAAACAAAACACAACCCACCACCCAAAAATAATATAGTTTTTTATAAGATAATACTACATTTTATTGAATAAAAAGCAATATTTAGGTATAAAAAGGGTGTAAAAACATAAATTTGTGTTAAAAATTCACGTTTTTTCAATAAAATTTAGTATAAAAAGGTACTTAAAATTTTCTCGAGAGAGGAGGGGGGGTCAAAATTCAAAATCTAGAGGGGGGTCAGGGGTAAAAAAATTTAAAATTTGGGGGGGGGGGCTGGATTTTTTTCTAGGGGGGCCAACATTTCGAGGCTAGAGGGGGGTGGACCCCACCCTACCCCCCCTCCCTTGTTCATCTATGACGACCCCCCCTGACAAGGGGCTCTGCTCCTTGACCCTGGTGGGGGGCTCTCGCCCCCCAGACCCCTCTTCAGGGTTAGTATTTACCCCCATCAGACCGCCCCCCGCGAAATAAAATCCTGGGCACGCCACCACTGATGTTCAGTCTCAGTGCTATAATCAATAAATATTAGTGATGGGCAGTTCCGGATGTTCTGGGCAAAATTTAGAATTTCGGTTCCTGATCCGGATTTTTGGAAAATCTCAATTCCGGTTCTTGTTCCGGTTCCGGGGATTTCTCAGTTTTAAAGGCAGTTTCTGTTCCGGATGTTCCGGGTAAAATTTGGAATTCCGTTCCTGTTCCGGATTTTTGGAAAATCTCAATTCCGGTTTTGGTGTTTTGGGGATTTCAGTTTTATAGGCAGTTCCGGTTCCGGATGTTCCGGGCGAAATTTGAAATTCCGGTTCCTGTTCCTGATTTTTGGAAAATCTCAATTCCGGTGTTTCGGGGGTTCGCACATTGTAGTAAAGAACGGTCCCGGCAGCTAGGGGGGTGGTGGTTACCCGGGGTAAATCGAATTTTGAATTCTAGGATTGGTGTCCGGACCCCGCCTAGCTTTTTAGGGGGTCGACCCGCTGTGCGTAATTTTGAAATCTAGAGGGAGGTCAGGTGGGTCCGATCCCGGTGCCCAAAGCAAAACAGTTTTAATCCATAATAACTTTAATAATTGTTCTTTTTATAGGATAATACTACATTTTATTGAATAAAAAGAATATTCTGGTATAAAAAGGGTGTAAAAACATGAATATGTGTTGAAAGTTTTGAAAGAAAATTTGTATAAAAAGTACCTAAAATTTTCCCAAGGTGGGAGGGGGGTCAGATTTTAAATTCTAGAGGGCTTTCAGGGGAAAAAATTGAAAATTTGGGGGGGGGGAGCCCCGGGGCCCTCTAGATTTTCGTCTAGGAAGAGTCCCAAAATTTCGAGGCTAGAGGCAGAGGGAGGTGGAGTGGACCCCACCCTCCCCCCCCCTTCTCACCTAGGGTTCCGCCCATCACTAATAAATATAATACTCTTTTCTTTATCATACATGTGCAAGTTGGTCCAGAGTGGGAGGGGGTTTAAAATGCAAAAAAACGCTATTTTAGATCAAAAACCTCTTTTATTGCATTTTTGAGCTTTTTATTGTTTAAAACAAGTATTTTTACATCAAAACTTAAGTTTGGAGGCAGTTAGAAGTCATTTTAAATACATTTTTTCTTCATTCTTCCGAAAATTAGGGGTGGGGGGTAAACTTTTTTCCTTTCCCAACCCCCCCTCGTGCCCAGAAACCCCTTACTAGTGAAGGAAGGATTAAACCCCCAACTTAGAATTTGCGGGGGGTTAACATAACCCCCTCTCCTATTCGCCAACCCCCCACCCTCGTGCCCATGTATGCTCTTTATTAATAAATACCAGTATTGTTATACTTTTTATTTAATGTGCTTATATTTTAAAAAATAAAACTTACTATTCATACTTTTATAGTTGGAAAACAATATTTAAAGCTAATTCTCGTAATGTTGCGGTCAATAATCGAATGGATAAAATCATTTTTGCCGGTTGCAGTCGAAGAAAACTTGAAAGGTCTTGACAATCCTGGATATTTTGTTCTGTTTCTGCTTTTGCCGTTTGCTATCTTAATGAGATTAATTCTTGTCTGCGCATCAAATTCAAAAGGCCGAAAATCTCGACTAAAACTAAAGGCGTGTTTAAACCTGAAATTAAATAATATAACAACAATTCCTTTTAAAAAATGTGTGGTTTAAGGCATAAGATTTTAAAGTCTTTATTTATTAATTGGTATTAAATGAAACAATGTAAATGCTAATCACAAGTGCTTGAGAGGGCGGTAGACTAAGCGTAAGGAGTATATCTTTCTCCCCCCCCTCGAGCGAGGGCGCTGCCCCCTTTCAACTAAAATGTCCATTTTTGGGGTATTACATTTTTTTAAAAATAAACTTTAGCTTTTGAATGATATTATTGTAATATTAAATTGGCAATGTTATTGCGATCAAAACTAAGATTTTGTGCTGTTTATGATTTGAGCGAGTTTTTCCCCTTATAACTTATAATTAATAAAGCTCACTTTTAGGGACGTACCCACAGATCTGTGCACGGTCTGGAGATGCCCTCCCCGCTTTATTGGAGGATTTGCCCACACCCCCCCCGCCAAAAAATGAAAAAGTACTTCAAAATTATGACGCCATTTTTGACCTATGATGACGGCATCATCGTGAATTTTTGCAGTTTTTAGCCAATTTCAATGTATTTTAAGCCATTTTAGACCTATTTTTACCTTATTTTCGCTTTTTTGTCCTTTTTTCCCTTTTCCCCTCTTTTTTTCCCTTTTTTTCTTCTTTTTTTTCCTTTTTTTTTTCTTTCTCCTCTGCTTGCCCCCCCATTTCGGAATTGGCCCCCCAAAACCCGGGGGGCAGAGCACAGGTCTTTACTCAGGGTTTGATTTTGAGGGGGGGCGGAGCGGATCGTAGTACAAAAAAATTCGGGTGGGGGGCTCCGCTTTCCTCGAAATTTTTTGGGGGGGAGGCGGAGCCCTCATAATATTTGAAAACGTTAAAAAAGCAGGAATAAACGTAAATAAAGCTGTTTTGGCATAATAACGTATTATCTAATGTTTTTAGCGGTAAAAACACGTTTTCTTAGTTAAAAATTACATTACCACAAAGGAATTTAGAGACCTTTCAGTTTCACACCCCTTGGTTACATCCACATTGTAAACCAAAGCACATAAGTAGCATCTTGACTCCGTGTTTTTTAGGTTACCTACCTATATGAAAAAAAATCCGAGCCAATGCTATAGGCGGCTGGAAAATTTAGGAGGGGGAGGCACATAAATCAACCAATATGATTGTTTGTTTTTCTTTCTGTGTAGTACTTATTATTTATAAAAAATATTGTGCTAATTTTGAAATAACATTAGCAATAGGAGGGGGTACGCGTTTCGGGGGGGTGGTCGCCCTCCGCCTAACCCTCCTGGCACACCTTAGATCCGGACATTGCCACCGCCTCAACTCGTTTAAAAACTCCGTTAAAAACGAATGTCCCCACTGCAGGGGCAAACCTCATGACGTCAAACACCTTTTTATATGCCCTCAACATCCAACGACACTCAAAACAAAAGATCTATGGGAAAGACGAGTGGATGCGATCAGGTTCTTAGAAGGCATAACCTGATGCCCCGGCTATGAACAACAACAACCACTATCTTTATTTTTTCCCCTGTCCGACCGTTTTGAGGAGGGTGGCCGCCCCCCCCCACCGCCCCCGACCCCTCCCTGGTTACGTCCCTGCTCAGTTTTAATTGTGACAGTGGTGATTTGAGGATATCCTGCTGCGCAGTAGTATGAATGGAATGGTAAACGTTCTAAAGGGAGGTCTTGTAAACGTTGTAACAAAATGGTCTTGCAGACCTGTGCGCGGTTTGGAAATGTCCTTCCCTCCGGAATATTAATGGCTGTGCCCCCCTTCCCGTTTTATTGCCCCCTCCCCGCCCAAAAATAAAAAAGTGCCCAAAAACTATAACACCATTTTGGACCTATTATAATGCCATTATTGCCCATTTTTTTCAGTTTTTAGCCTATTTCAATGCTTTTTAAGCCATTCTAGATCTGTTTTTACTTAAATTCTGCTTTTTTTGTCTTTTTTTCCTTTTTTTTCTTTCTCTCCTGCTTGCCCCCCCCCCCCCCCCCCGTTTCAAAAAGTTGTCCCCCCCCCCTCCAATCAAACCCCGGGGGGAAGTTCACAGGCCCGCGTATTGTCTGGTTTAATGGGAATATTAAAAAAATCAGTCTCTAAAGATTTCTTAAAAGTTTTTTCAGCATGTCAATGAAATGTTTACTTATTAGCTGAGGTTAAGGATTATTGTTTGTGTTGTTTTCTGTGTATGGCTAATTCAATTATTATTTATAATTCATTCTAAAAAGGGGAAAAAAGTTAAATTTTGATTAGGTCGCTTATATATACCCAGGTTTGTAATACGCCTTTGAAGAATATTTTTGATTTGGAAACTAAGATTCAGACGTTGCTGGTCGAAAATGAAACCCTACGAAAAAATATTTCAGAATCAACTCATTTATCGGAGCATGACAGAATTCAGAGGTTTTACATATATTTTCAAATAAAAATTTTTATTTGGTCGTTCGAGAATTGAACTAAACTTGTGTTTTTTTGCGGCTAGAGAGGAATAGTTTTATATTGTGTGGTGCCCCCTGGCTAGTTTAACGGGGCCGTTTATCAAAATGGAGGTTCAAACCGAGGGTTTTTTCAAACCGAGGGTGCGCAAAAAAGACGAAAAAAGTTAAAATATCTTCAATTTCGTAAATATAAGCTAAAAACTCAACAATGCGAGAATGATTTTATATGGCGAGTATTTTTTTTTTTCATTTTCGAGTGAGAAAGCGCATCAAAACGGAGGTCACTGGTGGTTAGCAGCCTCCCGGGTTTTTTGGCGGGGGTATGACGTATGGTATAAGGTATATATAATATACTGACAGGGAAAGTTACAGCAATAAATTCGACATGTATTTATAGAAAAAAATCAGATCAAGAATTACATATAATTAAAGAAAAGTACACTGAATTAGAGGAAAAGTCTATGGCTATGGAACAAGCGCTGGAAGAAGCAAAGGACGACGAGAAAGAACGTCTGGCCACAATTTTACAGCTGGAAAAAAGCTTAAAAGAAAGTCAAGAAGAGGTATATTTTTTAACGCATTGCAGTGGAACTGCGCCCGTAATAAACATAAACTATACTCGTGATCTGATGGAAACTACTGTTATTTATCGACATACATAGGTGCCTAATAGTAATTCTCAAAAAGAGCGCCAGGCGGTATGATTTTGAAGTAAGTAAAAATAGGGGGTTATTTTTAAATAAAATCTCTAAAAATGCTTTTAAAATGCTAATAAAACCGCATTATTATTGTACAAAAAGAATAGAGAGTAAAAAGTAGGACTTGTGTGTGTTGTCCTTGTGAAAAAACATTTATCATAAGTATTTTATGTGTAAAATTTACCAAAATGCCAAGAACTTTACAAATTTTCCGAAGTTAGTAGTGAAAGAGGGGAGGGGTTCTTCAGAGGTATGTGAGGTACGCCAAAAAGGGATATTTTGGGGTAGAGAAGGAGGGGACGGGCGGTCGCTCTTGGTGGAGGGAAGAATTGTATCCCCTTTACCTTCCGTTTAATAGTATTTCGTACTAGCGCACGCTACATTGCAAGGCGCCTGTATTTTCTTTTTTTTTTGTTTCATTTTGTGCCCTTTAACGTAGATTTAAATTAAAAAAAACCTTTTTGGCTTCTATTTAAATAAATGGTTCTAAGTAAAAATTATTAGCGTATAATTAGTCCAGAAAGTGACTTTTAAGCGCGGCATAAATTACACTTTTGTTGAGTTTAGACAATTTTATTATGTTTATTTATGCATGTTTTTATAGTTTGTTTCTTTTATAATAATATTGTGACCCTCTGGTATTTAGGGGCATTGAGAGGTTCGTAATTTTCTTTCAGAAATCCGAGTACTTCGCAAACCTTTTTTTAAATATTCTTTTTCTTTCCTTTTGTATTTAATATTTATTATCTTTTAATACAAACGTTGCACATCTTATTTGGAAAACTTGATTACGCAAGTCGATACTAAAGCCGGATTTAGAGCATAGATGAACACGGTCAAAAAGCTAGGGGGAGTGTTTACCCCGGGTAAATGAAATTTCAAAATCTAGGGGGATCTAGGGGGGGTCGAACCCCCCTAGCTTTCTAGGGGGGGTCGACCCGGGGTGGAAGATTTTGAAACCAAGAGGGGGGTCAGGTGGGGTCCGGTGTCCAAAGCAAAACAGTTTAACACCATAATAATTTTAATAATTGTTCTTTTTATAGGATAATACTACATTTTATTGAATAAAAAGCGATAATTAAGTATAAAAAGGGTGTAAAAACATGAATTTGTGTTAAAAAATCACGTTTTTGGAAGGAAATTTAGTATAAAAAAAGTACTTAAAATTTTCTCGAGAGGGGAGGGGGTTCAGATTTCAAAATCTAGAGGGGGGTCAGGGGTAAAAAATTCGAAAATTTGGGGGGAGGGGGCCCTGGATTTTTTTTGGGGGGGACAAAATTTTGAGGCTAGGGAGGGGGTGGAACCCACCCTACCCCCCTTGGGGGGCAAATTTCAAGGGGGGGCCCCCCCCCCCTCCCCTTGTTCATCTATGATTTAGAGGTTCTAATTCGGGAAATAAACGTACACTTAGCGTACATTTATTTTTTTCAGGTAAAACATCTTCAGGAGTCGAAAATTTCTTTAGAAGCTACGCTGGTCGAATACAGAGCTAATTGGGAGCAAGAAAAAGAAAAATTTATCGAAGCAGGTACATATTATTTACCAAGAAATATTTGATTAATTTCTTATTACAAATAATAAATAAATAAGAAAACTACTAAACGATCTTTTCAATAAGATTTTTATGCTGCCGTAGTGGCGCTAGATAACTTTAGAAGCTTATCTTCTAATTTTTAGTTTAGGAAAAAACTTGACTTCTCCATATCTAATTTTAAAAAAATTTTTATTGCTAATTTTTTAAAAAATTAAAAAAAAATTTCCTGATTTGTTGGTATGCTTCTGTTGACATTATGCTATTATATTTTTGGGGATAATACATAATAGTAATTTACATTTAAAAATTCTAGATGCTAGTTTCTTGGCTTAAGAAAAACCTTAAAAAAGTATCATTTAAATTCATAATTTAGTCAGTTAGCAGTCTTTATTTAGTTTTTTAAAAGTAAATTAAGACTGCCTTAAAACCAAGCACTGAATTCTGTACTAAATAAGCGGTCAGAATTGGCTTCTTGGTTTATTTATTTCCCATTTATCGCGCTTTGTAATTGTAGCCGAAGATCTTATCCACAATACTCTACTCTTGTAAAAGAGAGGGAAGATCATTTAGTATCTAGTTATAACTTAAACCACCAATACCCGAGGCGCAAGGCATAATAACAATATTAATTAATTTTAGAAGAGTTGTTGGAAAATCAAGAAACGGCTGTCGAAGAACTACGGTCCAAGTTAAGTCAGTTCGAAAGCGAATCCATATCCCAACTCGAATTCCGATCTAGCTAACGAGTCCAGAGAACGCCGCTTCTCTGAAAAAGGAAGTGGCAGAACTGCGGCGGACCAATCGAGAATTGAAGGAACGGAAAAAAGGGCTGCAACCCGAAATACTCTCCCCAGAAAAGGAGGAGAGCGCCAATGTCTGGGGCGAGTTCAACGGGTGGGATGAACCGGAGGAGCCGCGGAACCCCCGTGCCAGTAACAGACCTCACCAGTCTAAACAAGATCTGACGTCAACGATCCGATGGGGTCTGGGAGCCGACCACGGCCATATCACAACTCCACAGCCGCGTAGCGGACCTGGAACGAGAATTGCGCCTCTCGACTACGGCGCTGGAAAAAACGGAGCGACAAAGCTCGAGTGCCTAACTGACCGGTCTGGAGAAGGAAAAGGAGAAATTGAAGGCGGCCACCACGGACAAAGAGGGCAGACGAAAGAGCTCCACGCTTGGAATATGGAACTTGTTAGGTCAGTTGGGTTTTTTGTGAGGTTTTTTGTAGAGACGGTATTTAATTTCGGGGAAGCCGGAATTCAGTTGAGAGGGACCTGTCTTCAACAATTAGGGGAACATTTTAAAATAAAAAAACAAGTAAAATTAGTGTTGTTTTTTATTTAACAAATTATTTATCACACAAAAAGTTTTAGGGGCTCTTTATAATTGACATAAAACATGTTTTGTAAAATATACATTTGTTGACCAGTAAATGTTTAAAACTCGATCGCTTCACAAACTCTTGCTATTGCTACCAAAATTACAAACACTGACCTGACCGCGTTCAAAACTGTATAAAAACTAAGCGAGTATTTTGCTAATGCTCGGTAAATTATTTGTTGGGTTTGCTTATTCACTCCCAAAGGAATTTCTGTTTTAAAATTGAGAATAGAAATTTTGTTTTTGAGATCAGGTTTTTTTTTTACATTTTCTTATTGCTGCTGATTGGATTTAAATCCCCCCTCGCTAATAAAAATAGGTCACATAAGTCTTTCAAAAATTTTCTAAAAGGCTTCTGGTTTTGTTGTCATAATTTCAAGTGTTTTAAACGTTGAAGAAAAAATTTAAGAAACACTATAATATTACACATTTTTATTTGTATAAAAACCGTTTTTAATGAGTTTAGTTCTATAGCTGGTGCATATTATACGAATAATATGTGTCATAAGTACAACAGTATAATTGGTGTCAAGTTTATTTATTTTTAGTAATGAAATAATAATCAGAATGCAGTATATTTTCACAAAACTTCTCGTATCGTAACTACAGCAAAATTTGGCGTCGCGTATTCGGAATTATTTATTATAATAAATATAGGAGAATAGGATTGATTTATTGATTGATCTTATTATAATTAGTTATTTGCTCTGCACATTTCGATTGGAATAAAATAATGCCATATTTGTTTTGTAATTTCAGATCAACTTGAAGCGAAAGATAAATACCGTACAAAGAGAGCAAAGTAATCAAAACGGAATCCGAGAAAAATGAACTTAGTGAAACTATCCGGCAAAAATCAGTGGATTTGGATAATTCCAAGCTGATTATCAAACAGTTGGAGGAAGAACTAACCAGCGCGCGACTAGGCGTTCAGAAACTTGAAGTATGCGGTTACTGTTTTTGGATGGAATATAATATTCGTTTCTTATGTAAAGTTTAACATAGAATAAATAACACCAAATTTAGATATTGTTGATGTAATGCTAATTTAATTTTTGTTTGTTTTTAAAAGCGAAGAGGGCTGTTATTTCTGATTCCGTTTCCAAAGATCCAAAATTGTTGGAGATCTGAATTTTTTACAGCTATAATGTCAATATTTCTGTAAATGTTTTAAAAACTATTTTGAAGCAATATCTGCAACAAACATTTCTAGAAATTTCTCAGCCTTTTTGTTTGTTGAGGGATATTTTTGTACACAAACTATTGTTTTGTTAATATTTTTTAAACATTTTAGGTTGAACTGTATCAGAACAAGTTGAAACAGAAACTGGAACGGCCGCCGGTTACCCCCTGTGCGACATTTTACTGCGGAACTTCTTTTCTGACAATCAATCCTACGGGTCACCGCCACGATTCGCCGAAAACAACAACCACCACCATCGCAGTTCTGGCGACAGCGGCAAAATGGGTGAAATTCTCCTGCAGCCTCAAGAAGCCCGAGTGGCGTCCCCGGACCGGACCACCACCCATTGGATCCCCGCTGTCCGCCGACAGCCCGCTCACGCCGTTCTCGGACGCGGAGCGATCAGACCGCAGTGCCCAATGCGACCCGGCCGCCACAAAAAGAAGAAACGATCTTCCATGTTTAAGTGAACTCAAACGCTTCGGCTGAAATAACCGACCTACTTACTACTTTTCAGCATTTTTTTGCAATCGGTTAAAAATGAAGCACAGTCTGTTACTTACGAAGGTTTTGGCTCGAATAAACGACCTACTTTTTCTTATTTCCCGGGTGGCAATCTGTTTGCATTCTCAAGCGCGGTCTGGTACTTACAACCTGCG
>JASAMX010033338.1:0-17919 GCA_030248175.1 Microlaimidae sp. YZB2_3
TATATTTTAAGTTTAATTGAACTGAATGTCTATATGACTACAAACTCGTGAAAATTCGTTAGCATGGACCCGTTTTTAATTAAATGTGTTTCATTCATGTAAAACTCGATGCAAGCTGTGGGTTTAAAGGTTAATAACCATAAAAACTATAAAAATCTGTTTTTTAATCAGCAATAAAAACTAGACTTTTAACACAATATTATAAACTAAAATTGTTTGAAAACTATTAAAATTTATAAATTAAACTTATAAATTTTAAATTACTATGTTTTCTTAACGAAGCAGTAATTTTGCTAAATTCTTATGGGCCTTCTAATTAATAAAAAGTCGCAAAAAATTAGTAAAATTTATTAAATAAGAGCATTCCTTCTCCTTACATAGGTTTAGAAAACTTCCAGATTTCTACTTTAAGTTGCAAGAAACAAATTCCATTAGTGTGAAAATATTGTGGTGATAAAGTAACCACTCGTTTTTCGAAAAATATCACCTGGAGAGAAACACCTGACGCAACCTAATAATAATTGGTTACATCATCGTTGGCAACTTTTTATTATTGTGTTTATTCTCGCACGCTCATTCGTCATTTCTTCCTGACGGCAAGTGGTTACGCGCTTGCGCCCTTAATTTCAGCCTGAATCGATTTTTAAAAAGTACAAATTAAAACTATTTTTAAAAATTGTATTATGCAACATTAATATTTTAAAAAGCAGCCATAATCGCAAAGGTTCTATATTTAACTTATTTTTTCCTTGTTAATAATATAACCCTTAATTTTTTTAAAAATTAATGCGAAAGTGCTAACCTTCCAACCCGCCAGGCACAAATTACATCGTTATTAATGTTGGACATTAATATTGTCTGAGAATGGGATGGGTGAAAACTGCATGCAGTAAACACTCTAGAGGTAAATGTTGCCAAACATCGTTATTAATGTTGGACAAAGAGTCTCAACCATGGGAGTGAAGTTTTTCCGCCCCTCCTTAGCGCCTGCTATTTGCATAATCTGCATAGGGAAGATAAGTTTCAGTTCAGGTAATGCAACAAACAACAACGAATTACATCATAATAAGTCAAATTTTTTTATAAAATACACGTGACTGCGACTTATTTTATAGTTATTCATGGTGTTGTTTAAACCCTATAAAAAGTTAAGTCTTTATTTACTAGTTTGGGAATCGTCTTTGCAATAAAATAACCTGGAACGCAATGTTTGAGGGGATTTAAAATATGTGGGAAAGCCAGAACTTTTTAATATATTTTGGATATTATAGGACATTTGCCGAAAAAAGGTAAGGAGATGGAGGGTAGAGCAGTTTTTGGAAGTAGCGGAGGGGCACAACCCGATTTAAGATTAGATAAATTAAAAAATTTTGAAACAAGATCTTTACTGTACCCATGCTTATTAACAAATATATCGTATAAAAATTTAAACTCATTTTGTAACGAAATTGAATTAGTACAATACCGAAGAGCCCTTAAAAGCTTACTAAAACAACAAAATCAAAAATAAAAGCTAGGTATTCAAATCTAAAATCTGTACTTTCTTCCTTTTTATCTGCTGTTTTTATCATGAGTATTTCCAAGAGTCCAGAGAGAAGAATCCCTCACCCCTACTGCCCCATTAAAAGTGCCTAAAAACTGTGTGCCCCTTTTTTTAAAACCATTTTTTTCACACAGATATATCGATGACGTGTTTCTGTTATTTGATTTGAAGGTTCCCTATTTAAATTCGGTTAGTATGGTAAATGCGTTTTTAGCTGAGTTTCATATTTTTCTTAAGGACAGTAAGATTTATTTCACGTCTGAGTTTGAGTCTTCTAATTCTTTACCGTTTTTGGACTGTTTTATTAATCGTTCTTTTAACAAAATTGAAGTAGAAGTTTACCGAAAGCCCACGCATTCTAATAGGTACATTTCTCAATTTTGTTGTGCCCCTCCGCCACTTCCAAAAACTGCTCTACCCTCGGTCTCCTTACCTTTTTTGTCGGCAAAATGTCCTATAATATCCAAAATATATTAAAAAGTTCTGGCTTTCCCACATATTTTAAATCCCCTCAAACATTGCGTTCCAGGTTATTTTATTGCAAAGAAGATTCCCAAACTAGTAAATAAAGACTTAACTTTTTATAGGGTTTAAACAACACCATGAATAACTATAAAATAAGTCGCAGTCACGTGTATTTTATAAAAAAATTTGACTTATTATGATGTAATTCGTTGTTGTTTGTTGCATTACCTGAACTGAAACTTATCTTCCCTATGCAGATTATGCAAATAGCAGGCGCTAAGGAGGGGCGGAAAAACTTCACTCCCATGGTTGAGACTCTTTGTCCAACATTAATAACGATGTTTGGCAACATTTACCTCTAGAGTGTTTACTGCATGCAGTTTTCACCCATCCCATTCTCAGACAATATTAATGTCCAACATTAATAACGATGTAATTTGTGCCTGGCGGGTTGGAAGGTTAGCACTTTCGCATTAATTTTTAAAAAAATTAAGGGTTATATTATTAACAAGGAAAAAATAAGTTAAATATAGAACCTTCGCGATTATGGCTGCTTTTTAAAATATTAATGTTGCATAATACAATTTTTAAAAATAGTTTTAATTTGTACTTTTTAAAAATCGATTCAGGCTGAAATTAAGGGCGCAAGCGCGTAACCACTTGCCGTCAGGAAGAAATGACGAATGAGCGTGCGAGAATAAACACAATAATAAAAAGTTGCCAACGATGATGTAACCAATTATTATTAGGTTGCGTCAGGTGTTTCTCTCCAGGTGATATTTTTCGAAAAACGAGTGGTTACTTTATCACCACAATATTTTCACACTAATGGAATTTGTTTCTTGAACTTAAAGTAGAAATATGGTAGTTTTCTTAACCTATGTAAGTAGAAGGAATTCTATTATTTAATAAATTTTACTTATTTTTTGCTACTTTTTATTATTTAGAAGGCCCATAAGAATTTAGAAAAATTACTGCTTCGTTAAGAAAACATAGTAATTTAAAATTTATAAGTTTAATTTATAAATTTTAATAGTTTTCAAACAATTTTAGTTTATAATATTGTGTTAAAAGTCTAGTTTTTATTGCTGATTAAAAAACAGATTTTTATAGTTTTTATGGTTATTAACCTTTAAACCCACAGCTTGCATCGAGTTTTACATGAATGAAACACATTTAATTAAAAACGGGTCCATGCTAACGAATTTTCACGAGTTTGTAGTCATATAGACATTCAGTTCAATTAAACTTAAAATATAAAAAAATAAAATAAGAATTTATTTTCCAACAAGATACAACAGAAAATAAAAATTTGAATCATTGTATTACAAAAAAGTGTTAATGTTATCCAGTTGAGTTACAATAATAAACAAATAAAAAAGGTATTAAATCGAAATGCCACGAGGAAGCGACAAATCAAAAAACGAAAGTATTTTAGCAAAACTCCTTGAAACCTTTATTTTAAAGTAATATAGCGTGTTCTAAACGGCCTTAAAATTTTGATAATACTTTGAAACCTCCAAATTTACTTTAATTTCGGTTTACAAGTAAGCAAATTCTTATTTTGAAGAACTGCCATGCCAACCAGTACATTTATATTTATTTGGAATGGCTTAAACATTTCTAAAATTTACAAAATCTTCTTACAAATGAAAATTAAGCGCCGTTTATTTAATTTTATTTAAATTATATTAATTATTTTTAATCCTGTTTATTTTTTAAGAAAGACTCGCAATCCATTCTTGTTTATTGCATTATTGTAAAAATTGTTGCAAATGAAAAAATAAAAAATAAAATTAACATTATTAAAAAAGCATATTGCAAATCGACTTATGATTGTAAGAAAAAGCAAAAAAAACGGTTTACGTTAAAAAATTTGTCTACAAATTTTATGCAAAAAAACCCACGGCTTGTTGTGAGATTTGTCGCTTCCAGATAACCTTCGGGTTTAGTGCAGTATAACACCATCACTGAGATACGGGAATCTTGTATTCAAATATATATATATTGTATTTACGGCGGATATGGATATGACTATGCCGATTGGCACTCATTAACCGTTTTTAAGATATTTAACAAAGAGTGCAGGAAGCTCCATACAAAATCTGTTTTTTTCACTATTTTCACCTTTAATTTTTGGCTTATTTTCATTTAAATTATGTTGTTTTTTTTGAGTAACAATAAAAATATAAACATTTAACATTTATAAAACGTAAAAGTAAAGCATCAGATAACGGCGAGAAGGGTGTAAAATAACCCTATTCAGTAAAGAAATATCAATCCATTATATATAGGAAAACCCAGTTATGGAGGTTTGTTTAACAGTGTTTTAAGGCGGTTTCTAATTTTCAACGCGCTAATTTTTCAGCGCTCTGAAAAAACATTTTTTTAATAGGTTAAACTTAGCGGAAACGCCTTTTTTATTCAGCTAAACAGTTTTAAACGTTTTTTTTTGTTTTCCCTAAGCCTAAGCAAAACCTAAAAATCAAGCTAAACTTTATCACGATAGAGTTTCAGAATTTTCAGCGCGCTTAAAATTACCACCAGCGCGCTGAAAATAAGAATCTGCCTGTTTTCAGAGGTGTCCGGAAAAAATACATTCTGCATAATATCTTCGGAAAGAATCTCTTCTGCAATAATAAATTTTGCAAAAATACATTCCAGTAAAATATCTTCGGAAAAAATAACGGTATTAGTGTAGTATAACACCTCTAGTGAGATAAGAAAAATCTTGCATTTCCTTATATGTATTTATTTAAGGCGGATATGGCTATGACGGGTCCGCTTCGTTTTAGTCCCGCTTCGTTTTAGTCCCGGAAAAAATCACTGCGAGCTTCGTTTCAGTCCCGCTTCGTTTTAGTCCCGCTTCGTTTTAGTCCCGCTTCGTTTTAGTCCCGCTTCGTTTTAGTCCTGCTTCGTTTGAGTCCCGCTTCGTTTTAGTCCTGGCGGAAAATGCGTTCATAAACTGATTCCTGCTACGTTGCTTCGTTTCAGTCCCGGAAAAAACGCTGCAAACTTCATTTCAGTCTTGGCGAAAAATCCGCGGCGAAAAATCCGCGCAAGTCATTTTGCCGCAATATTTGTTTTATACAAATACCTTTGTACTACAATTTTCTAAGCTTATTTTATTCATTTTGCATTGATTTAAGAATTTTAAAAATTTTTTCATTTATTTCAACTATTTTTAGTTTTTTAACCCATTTAGTTTACTGTAATTAAAGGAGCACTGTCACAAATCAAATTTCTATAACACCCTAAATAGACTACTCTTTTAGTTTTTTAACCCGTTTAGTTTACTGTAATTAAAGGAACACTGTCACAAATCAAATTTCTATAACGCCCTAAATGGACTACTCTTTTAAAACAAAACCTTAATCTTTATGTGGACGTCAAAAGTATTTTTAGTTTTTTCCCCCGTTTAGTTTATTGCAATTAAATAAGGACTGTCGCAAACCAAATTTCTATAATGCCCTGAATGGAGTACTCTTTTAATACAAAACTACTTATTTAATCTTAATCTACTTCAAATTAAATATTTTGGTTTCTCCAGCCCAATTTCAACAACATTCATAAATTTTAATTATATCGGTTCAGTAACAAAGTTGTATGATCCGGGCGTTACAGGAATTTGATTTGTGGTATTACTTCTTTAAAAACCAAACAATAAATTTGGGAATACTTTTATATTTTATTTTTTAGGAAAGTTTCGTATTAATTTTAGAAAATTTCTTTATTTTATATCTGCTTCATTTTTATTATTATCGCATCCAAATACACAAAAGAAAACAATAAATTCAGAATCTATAATATAAAACATAAAAACGTTAAATAAAATATTTTTTTAATTTAATTTGCTTTTATGTCACTAATTTGTTGGTATACGTTTTAACCAAAATTTTGTTTTACAATTAAATGTTTGTAAGAAATCATAAAAGGAATCACATATCAATAAAAAGGATCATATAAAAGCAAATAGAATAGTTTTTTTAACATAAATGAATCTAATATACATAAGTTTGAAATCGCTCATTTAATGGTCGGAGCTGCGGTGATATCTTCGTCTTTTATGTATATAAAAGTGTGTTATTTCCTATTTTTTTACAATAACCGATGATCGAAATGAACGAAAATTTAAAATTCTTACAGTTTGTTTGATAGTAAGAACCCCCGGCTTTAGGGAAGGTATACTCAGAAATGTAAGAAAAGCAAGGTCCGTGTATCCCTCAAACCTCAATTCGTAGTGTTTAAAACTGGAACCCTCAAATTCTAGTAAGAAATCCTGAAAAAAAAAAAAATAGAAAAAAAAAAAAAGGTATAACCAACAAAATTTTTAACAAACTAAATTTTATTTCCAAACTTTAGGATCTCCAACGGCCCTAAAAACTATTTAAAATTGCTAATAAATTTTAAATAATTTAGTTTTTCATGTTTTTTTTTGATTTGCTTTGATCGATGAAACTCTGCATGAAATTACACTCTTTTAATAAACGTTCTGTTGTAACAACTTAATAAAAAATTTCTATGAACAAATAAAAACAAGAAGCTTTTTATAATCTTTTTTTGGACACATTAATTAAATTTAATTCAAAAGCCTTCTTTTTGAACATACGCTAATTATTTATTACACACGTGTTACGTAATAAATAACATCCGGGGATTAAGAAAACAAAAACAACAGCTGGCTGTGCCTACTGAACTTTAGGCGATTTTTTAAATAAACATAAATAAATCGATTTTTTAAGTAAATCGATTTTTTTTAATTATGCAAATATTTTGCACAAAAAGACTGCACGCAGGAAAATAATACAAGTTGATGAATGTATTTTCCGCCAGGACTAAAACGAAGCGGGACTCAAACGAAGCGGGACTAAAACGAAGCCGGACTAAAACGAAGCGGGACTAAAACGAAGCGGGACTAAAACGAAGCGGGACTGAAACGAAACTCGCAGTGATTTTTTTCCGGGACTCAAACGAAGCGGGACTAAAAAGTAGCAGATTCGGCTATGACTATGGCGATTCGCACTCATAATCAGCCGTTTTCAAGATATTAAAGAGAGTGTCCGTGAAGCTCCATACAAATTCAACTTTTTTCACTATTTTCACTTTTAATTTTAAGCGTATTTGCGTTTATATTATGTGTTTTTTTGGTTAGCAAATAAAAATATATACTTTTTTGTGCAGTTTTTAATGTTTATAGAATGTAACTGTAAAGGATCGGACTATGGTGAGGGGGCTGTAAAATAAACGGTAAAAGTGCAGTTTAACACCTCCACAACGTTCAGTAAAATTTTGCCCAAAAATATATATTATTCATGATGCCGCATCTGAATATCACCATGATGATTGGCGCTTGCTAGCCGTTCTCGAGATATTAGAGGGGGAGTTCAAAATCCCCCATACAAAATTGCGATTTTTACCAATTTTTGACCATGGTTTTAGAAGGAAGTTTTTTTTAAATATAGACTTTTAAGGGCACAGATTTAAGCTTTGGACAATATCAATGTGCAACCCGCTTGGACCTACCTTAGCTAACGCTTTTATGAGTTTTCACGAAAAAAAACATGGTTAAACAACTGCCCGCAAGAATTTAAACCAAATTTTTACAAACGCCACATTGACGACTGCTTTTTACTTTTCAAAGAAAAATCGCATATAAACCTTTTTTTAGACTACTTAAACTCTCGCCCCAAATCAATTGAATTTACATACGAATCCGAATCAAATAATTGCCTTCTCTTTCTGGATATTCTAATTACAAAATCTTCCATGGGGTTTACAACGTCGGTTTACCGCAAGCCCACTTTCAGCGGTGTTTACACCAATTTCAGTAGTTTTTTACGGGACTCTTTCAAACGTAGCCTTATATTGGGATTGCTTTTTCGCTCACATCGGTTATCCAAAAGCTTAACACGTTTTTGGGATTAGGTTAAATTATTAAATTTCTTTCTGGCAAAAAATGGTTATACATATTTTTATATTCAAACACTAATAAATTTTTTCATGGCAAAAGTTTTGGCTCCTACTCCAAAACCTGTAAATGCTGAAAAGATGCGTGTTTCTCTAGTTTTACCATATTTAGGCGTTTATTCTTTCACCTTAAGAAAGAAATTGTCAAAGTTTTTCTATAATCATTTACCACAGGTTAATTTTAAAACTGTATTTAAGCCTACGTTTCGTATTCGTAGTTTTTTTTTTCCTTTCAAGGACAGAGTCCCGTTTTGTTACGTTCTGGTGGCGTCTACTCTTTCACATGTCCTACCTGTTCGGTACGGTATTATGGCAAAACATACCGCCATCTTGGCACCAGATTCGCGGAACATCTTCGGGTTTCATCCAAGACAGGAAAACAGCTAACGAGCACGGGACCCTCAGCTATTTATGATCACTTATTAAATTGTAACTTAAGTAATATGCCCAGTTTTAAGGATTTTAAAATTAAAACCACTGATAATAATGCGTTTTTTCTGTTATTTAAAGAAAGTTTAGGCATAATTAATGACAAACCAGAGTTAAACAACAAAAATTCATGTGTTCCTTTAGAATGTATGTAGTTTTATTATGTATAGTTTTATTTCTATCCCATGTTATTCTTTTATTATGTTTTCTTTTTTTATTCTAAAGGTTTATTCATAAAGAATAAAAACAAATAATAGCAAATATAACACAATTATAATATCAATATAGTATCACTACAATACATATACCATACAACATATTACAAAAACAAAACACCATACAAAATAATACTTTATCACAGGATTTATGTACAATATGGAATGTACACATTAGAATTTGTTAATATTTGCCAAACTTTGTTTTTGAACAATGAATAAAAAAACCTTTCTTTTTTTTGTTTTGTATTTTTTAAAAAAAATTAATTTTGTATTTAATTATTGTTAGTAGGGTAAAACAGGGCTAAACGTTATTTTTCATCAATTTTTCCATTTAAGTAAACGTTCATCGTTTGATTTTGTTAATTTATTTGCAGTATTTATTGTTTTGATTTTGGTTTTTACAAAATTTTTAAAGGCACAAAAATCTGGATTTGTTTCTTCAGTTTTTTAAATATATGAATAAAATATTTTAACCAGAAAGCATATTCTTGCCATTTTCTAACTATTTCGTTGTCACTATTTTGTAAAAATATACAATTTTCTATAGAAATAGTAAATGTTATCTCTTATTTCAATCTGAAATATTCAGAAGTCTTTATCCAAATTTCATTTAAATATGGACATTTTAAAAAATAATGTTCGAGGTTGTCTATTGATGATACATTTTTACAGAAGATACAGAATGGAGAATTTACTATTTTATATTTATAGAGCCACTTCCTGCAGCTTATTACTCTATGTGAGATTTTAAATTGTAGAAGTTTTGTTTCTGAGGTTATTGTTCTTATATTTATAACGTTTTCTGTCCAAAAGGCCCATTGTTGTTTCCCAATTATTTCATTCCAGTGTTTAATTGATGCTGGGTCTTCTATTTGTTTTATAATAAACCATTTTTTTTTATTTCTTTATATGTATTTAACTCTTTCCATTCGGGTGGGGGGTATCTTTCTTGAGTTATTCCAGATTTGAGAATGTGTCCCCACACGTAATTGACTACTACTTGAATTTGGTTATATTGTATTTAATTGAATTTTTTAAAATTGTATATTTTTTTAACTATTAGAAATGGCTTCCAATTTCGTTTTTCATCAAGAAAATTTTTTATTTGGTCACAATTATTTGTTACTAGCTCATGATGTAAAACTATTTTATTGTCTATCAGTATATACTTATTATTGTTTATTTTTTTGTCTATAATGGCTTCCCAGCATTATAATTTGACAATTCTTCTATCGCTAACTTCTTGATATTCTTTTGGACCATCAATATAATAATTATCTTTGCCGTTCCACTTAACTGGAAGACTTTTGAAATTGTAAGTGCAATCAAGTAAATATTTCAATCCACCGACTTTTTTTAGCTTATGACAAATAAAAGCGCACCATTTTGCTGAAGGATTTTTTGTAATTCTTCCTAACCTTTTAATTTTAAACGTTTTATTTATTGTTTCTATGCATTCCATTTTTAGTCCATAATTTTTATAATCCTGAATCATTACAGTACGTTTTATTTTCGGTAGCTTAAAATTCCAAGTGTAATTCGTAAGAAAAACCTTAATTTGATTTAAGATTTTCTCCAATATTAGATGTGTGGGTTATTAGATACAAAATTATTATTATTTTCAAGTGAGTTATTAGATTTTCTCCAATAATCACCTAAAAATTGTTATAAAATTTTAAAAAATATATATTTTCAAATTTATTCTACTCAGCCATATACTAAGGCTATTATAATTATTTAGTAGCAACAGGAAAACTCTTTTTATATAGTTATTGGTATGTATTATTGTTTATTTACAACAAAAACTACAAATACTTAGTTTAAAACGTAGTTTAAAATGTAATTTTGCCAATAAATGTAGCACTCATAAAATTACTTTTTGAGCTTTTAACTTAAAAGTTAGATATGCAAATATTTATTGTTTATGGGCTTTTGACTTAACAAATTTTAATTTTGAACATGATTTAATAATACTTAGTACTGTATAAAACTAAAATAAATTGTCTGTAAAGGGAAAAGGTTTTAAAAATTAATTTGATTTATTTGCATAATTTGATTGGTTTAGATGGACAATTTAGAGAACGCCACAACAGGGCTAAAAAGACCTTTAGAAATGGACAACGCGCAAGGCAGTATCAGTAATTTGATTCTAAATTTATGCGTAGGAACATAACAGATAGATGCATATTATTGTAACTAATAATGGGCTCTAAAAATACTAATTTAACTAATTTCATTGTCTTATGTTGTAAAAGATTGGAGGAGAGAACCTCGCTGAGGAGTCGCGCTTTGCTCTACTCTTGTATATAGTGTGTATTGTATATAGTGTGTATACACTTGTATATAGTTTAAAGCAAAGAAATAGACTATAATGATAAATTGCTACATTTAGCATTATATTTAATCTTAAAAATGTTAAAATAATTTTTATAAAATAATTTTTCTATCCCAAACTAAAATATATTATTTTTCAATACATATACCATAGCTTCAGGAATTAAATTGTAGCAAATTATCATGTGTTCATATATGTATACTAATCGAATGCTATAAATAACTATTAACATTAAAATAACTTTATTATATAACTTTTGGTATGAAAATATATTATGGCGGCGGATAACTCTCTTATTAAACTAAGTATCATATTATATACTCTCTTAAAACACTTCATACTTTTTACATTATTTAATTTTTACATTGCTTTATTAAACTTAATAAACCATAATAAACATTATATACATTCATATCAACCTGCCATTCAACTCACTAAGTAAGCATAAAAATATAAAATAATTTTACAACATTTAAAACATATTATTTTAATACTTCATTAGGTAATTATAGTTCTATTTCAAAAATTTCTTCATTTTAAAAAATTTTTCAATTATAAAACTTTTCTTATTAAAAAACATATTTTCATTTATATATATATCCCCTTTATAATTTCCTTCATTTCTTTACTTAATTACTTTAATCATAATATAAGATATGCATAGTCCATTTACACATAGTTTAAACAATTAGTTATAATATATCTTCCTTGTAATTTACATTTATAATTATAAATATGTATATATATGTATGCATATATATAAGTATGAATATATAAGTTATTGGTGGTTATTAGTCATTTCATATGTTTGCTATTACATTTAAAAACATTTTCGTAAGTTAACCTATTTGGTAACTATATATTTAAGCACTTATGTTCTACAAATATTTATTCACAAAAAAAATTATACATTTTTCCAACATCAATAAATATTACATTCTTCACAATTTTTATAACATCACCCCCTCTTTCTTTTTACTAACGTTTTTTTGTCTACATATAAATTGTTTAATGGATAAACAAGCTGAGACAAACAAAGTAGATATTTATGGTTGAATTATATCTGGTTGACCTCTAGTAAGTTTGTATAAGAGACGTAAACGGATCAATTAAAATTGTGCGGTTATAAAATTTTTTTAAATAAACGAATTGGAACGCATAATTTTTTTTAATTCCTGCTTTTCAAAAAATATACATAAATGAGTCAACTTTCACGCTTTAAAAAATTGTATTTTTGTTCCAAATTGTGTAATTTGTTAAGTAATTGTTAAAATATGGTATTTAATCTTAAATATAAAACTGTTTTTACTGAAAGTTTTAAATGATTTTAATGTTAAATAGTCGATTCAATACTGCAAATCATCGAGGTCAGCTAGGTTTTATTTGCCTCTATAATCACAAGACGTATTTTTATATATTGGAGTTATTTTAATATCATTGCTAATATCAAAAATATATAAAACAAGAGGATTTTCGGCTAGACAGGGAATTTTTTACCTAAATTTTACAAGAAATGTTGCACTTGTGACTTTTCACGCGCAAGCTATTTTCTGAGCACTCAATAAAACTTTTCTCGCACAGCGATATTTCGTAAACCAAAAAACTCGTTTTTTCTAAGACTATTTTACTAAATCGCTTTGTGAAAAAATTAGCACAAAATGATGATTAAATTCGATTATTTAAATTCGATCATGTGTGAGTTGATTAGAACGGTTTATTGTACAACTAACATATTTGCTTGGATTATATATTCTTGCGTTTATTTTTAGGTGAATATTGGAAATTGTTTTTAAATTTTGTTACGTTAAAAAAATTCAAGCTGATGTCTAGTCTTTATTTTAGAATTTTTAAGTTTATTGTAAATCTACATTATAGTATTCATAAAATTTAAAAAAAAACCTGCGGAGTCAGTCCGCTTTTTTTGAACCCAATATTTTGTATCCAGCCAAAAGACACCAAACGTGACTTTTTAAAACAAAAAGTTAATCATGAACTGTTTATATTTACTTTGAAAAAAAGTTTTCGCATAATGCTAAATAAGAATAATACTAATTTTTAAATAAAATATTTTGCTTGAAACTAGCACTCTTGTGCGAGTTTAATACTGAAAACCCGCCATTTTCTGCTGTTTTTGGGTGCACCAATTTTTAACAGTGTTAGCGTTTTGCAGTGCATATTGCAACTTTTCTTCCACTTTTGCAAATAAATGCGCTACATGAAAAAACAATTATTGACTGCAAAAAATCTCTTCGCAAGAAATCAGTGGTATATGCACAGAAAGTCGCGTACGTTTAAAATGTTGCATTTTTTTTCTTGCATAATTTTATTTAAAAACCTAGTGTATAATCAAAAATTTTTTGGGTTATATTATGTTTTTGATAAATCTCGAAAAATTATAAAAATTAGTGCAAAATCACGAAAATAATTACATTGAAAAAGTTTACGTGACGTTAATTTTATAATTTTTGGCTAAAATTAAATAATTTGATTAAAATCATTAAAACAATTAACTTGAAACAGCTAGAAAGCGAGTAGTCTCATGTACTCGCAATATAATATTTTACTTTTTACAACTTAAAAAGAGTGCTTTTTCAATTTACAAAAATTGACAATAAAATTTTAAAAATGATCTTATTTTTTTATGATCCTAAAAAAAATAAAAAGGTGCGTTTTAACCCTTTTTATATGTTTAAATAAAAAATATTAAATAGTGGTGTGCAAATGAAATTCGAGTAAAAGTTCTTCTTTAAAATAACATTCAAGCAAGACTAGTATTCTTAACTTTTACGGCCAATTAGGTACCAACATATTTAATTAAAAATATTTTAATATGAAGATATTTTGTTATTGTGAAATATTTTTGTTACTTGTACCCAGTTTTGATTTTAGTTTCTTTAACACGTTTCGCTTTACTGATCAAAACCTACTCCTTGTAAGTATTTTAACTCCTCCTCTATTTATAAAGCATTCTTTAAGTAACATAAGTTTTTTCTATTTGTAAGGCATTTTTTCTATTTGTAAGGCATTTTTTAAAAATAACATAAATCGTTTGCGATTAAGTATAATATTGCTATAAACAAGAATATAGTGCTAATAATTATGTGAAAATGTACATATATTATGTAAATAAAATAATAATTTAGGTTTAAAAAATTGAAATATGAAAATAAAAATTTTGTTCTGCTTAGAAAAAAAACTTTTGTGTAATAAAAAATAAGTTTTTTTACTCACAAAGTACTTAAATTCTAAAATGTGACTATTCATTACATAAACCAAATAATTAACAGTAAAAATGTTAATTTTTATTTGAAAATAGTTGCCAAAATTACAAATTCTGCTTAATTTTTCGCCTGCCCCGGCCCCGGCCCCGGCCCCGGCCGGGGCAAATTTTTCTACCCCGGCCCCGGCAAATCCAAAATTCTCTACCCCGGACCCGGCCCCGGCCCCGGCCCCGGCATCAGCAAAAATTCCACCCCGGTCGATCACTATCACTTCTAGAGGCAAATACATGATAATCTTTTAAAAAGTAATTAAAATCTTAACTTCGTATCCACGTAGCTATTTTGTAAATAATCAAGGGATCAACGTTGAAGTAAGTGGAATTTATTGTCAAGCTGATGTTGTAAGCCTGTTCTGAGCTGGGTTGATACGTTCTTTTGTTAGTTTGGGAATTTACTGTTGAGATGAATTGAGTGTCGGTTCAGTGAAATAATTTCAAGCCAAGCCGAAGTAACTATTTTTTTATTTTTTTAATTGTTTATTGTTGTCAAAAAAGATTAAACAAGCATTATATAATTCACGAAATTTACAGAAATTAACAATTTATATCGTAACAATATCAAAAATAAGTTTAAATTACTTTAGTCATTTTAGCCATAAAAACCCCCACAAAAACCCCCCAACACACACAAAGCCAAAAACAAACACCGAAAACAACCCCCCCCCCCCCCGGTAACGGGACTTTAGAGCCGGAGTGAGGGGACTTTAGAGCCGAGGGTCTTTAGAGCCGTAGTGTGGGACTTTAGAGCCGTATTGGAGGGACTTTGGAGCCGTAACGTAACTTTTGTGTTCAGAAAATTCATAAAAAATTAAAATTAAGGGACTTTAGAGCCGAACTCCTAAATTTATTATTTTTTTGTTATGTGCGTTACATATTTTACAAATTTAGTACATTTTTTAAAAAAAATTAGTGAGATTTCGACTTGTAAAATTGTTTAACACCTTTCAATAGTATTTTTAAAAACCTTTTGTGTCAGCAAAGAATATTTTCGGCAAAATATTTTCCAAAATATTTTTTTTCTTTAGGCACTAAATTTATCAGCATTTCAATAGCTTTTAAGCTTTTTTTAGACTTTTATCATGAGTTTTAGGTTTCGCTTAGGCTTAGGAAAGAAAAAGTTTTTTTTGTCTTGATTTTTGTTGTGCAAAAATTTTTTTAACATAAAAACATCTTTTATATTTTTTATAATAAATATTTTAAAAAAACGTGAATCTTAAACCTTAGCCATTCCTTAAATTCATATAAAATATCTTTATTTAAACAAATCAAAAATCGAAGCCATGTTCTTGAACTAAAATGATAATATGAAGTTTATCAATTGCTCGAGCATAATTAATTTAAATTTCCATTTTAAATTTACTAATTTAATGGTTTTTAAGCTTAATTTAATGTTTTTGATAGTGTAATTCAGTTTAAAATCATTAATTTTTAAAAAATTACATGTAAAAACAGCCAAAATGATTCAAAAAGCATTTAAATTTGTTTAATTTGTTCTTTTTTGTTGATTCCGTCTGATCTGCACATCAATATATAATTTGCGGAAATTAGAGGCGGAGTCGGAGTCAGAGTCGGTGGGATTTAGTGTTTGCCAGAAATTTTTAAGCAAACACTAAATTCCACCGACTCCGACTCCGCCTCAAATTTCTGCAAATTACATATTGATGTGCAGGTTAGACGGAAATAACAAAATCTCGAACAAAATGAACCAATTTGAATGTTTTTTAAATCGATTTAGCTCTTTTTACGAGTAATTTTTTAGGAATTAATAATTTTTAACTGCATTATACGATAAAAACATTAAATTAAGTTTAAAAACCATAAAGATACCAAATTTAAAAAGGAATATAAGTAATTAATCTCGAGAAACTGATTAACTTCCAATTATTGATAAACTTCCAATCGAGAGCAAAAACATGGTTTAGATTTTTGCTTTGATTTGTTTGATAAAGGATTTTTATGCGAATATAAGGCTTGGTTAAGGTTAAATTTTACGATTTTTCGTTTTTATATTGAAACATTTGTTATGATAAATATCAAAGATATTTTATGTTAGAAAATTTTGCAATAAAAATTTAAGACAAAGAAACATTATTTTTCCTAAGCCTAAGCGAAACCTACAAATCAAGATAAAAATCTAAAAGAAGTCTAAAACTATTGAAATTCCAAATAGTTTATTGCTTAAATAAAAAAAATATCTATTTCGGAAGATATTATGCCGAAAATATTCTATCTGGACACCAAAAAGTTTTAAAAGTATTGTAAAAAGCTTTAAAAACTTTTACAACTCAAAATATGGCTAATTTCCGTGATATATTGCACGAAAATTACGTAATTTAATCAACCCAGACAAAATTTGCATAATGTTAAAAACTACGGTAAATTACGGTAGATTTTGGACGGAGTCGGAGTCGGTGGAATTTAGTGTTTGCCAATTTTTATGTGTTATGTATTTGTTTTAATATTACTGTATTGTTTTACTATTGTTTGCAAACGCATTTTTCATTTCGGCTCTAAAGTCTCTGCTGCGGCTCTAAAGTCCCCAGGTCCGGCTCTAAAGTCCCGGCTCTAAAGTCCCTCGGCTCTAAAGTCCCTAAACCCATAAAACTTAAATTCCTACAATCCTTAGTTACGATATCCTTGGTGGTAAAATAATGAACATCAATATGTCAAGACAGAGAGAGACGGAGATTTGGGCGTTCTCAGTAATTATTCCTGCGTAAAAATACCTTCGGTATAAAAACTTTCGACAAATGACATTCTGGTAAAAATACCATCGGGTAATTTCACAATTGGACTTTTTGACGTTCAATCAATTTAGCTTGATTTTTAGGTTTTGCTTAGGTTCAGGAAAAATAAGCCCGAAGGTCAATCAGTCAGATTGTCAAATTACCCGATGGTATTTTTACCAGAATGTTATTTGTAAGAAAGCCAAATGTCGAAGGAATTTTTACGCTGGTATTATTACGTGGAGCCGATTTGGGCAAGCACTAAAAGACACCTACCACACCTACTACACCTACTACACCGACCAGACCTGTGCACGGTCTGGTCGGTGTGGTGCCACCATAGGTGTGGTAGGTGTCTTTTAGTGCTTCCGACGGCTTAGCATAATAATACCAGCGTAAAGCTCCTTTTTCGACATTTGGCTTTCTTACAAATAACATTATCATAAAAATTGCCATAATTTGACGATCTGATAATTAACCTTTCAGCTTCCTACCTGAACCTAAGCAAAAGTTAAAAATCAAGCTTAATTAATTAAACGTCAAAAAGTCCAATTGTGAAATTTACCCAAATAGTATTTTTACCAGAATGTCATTTGTCGAAAGGCGCTATCAAAAGTTATTTTTACGCAGGAAATAATTACTGAGAAAACACCCAAATCTACCCATCTCTCTGTCTTGACATATTGATGTTCATTTTACCACCAAGGACTATCGTAACTAAGAGATTGTGGAATTTAAGTTTTATAGGTTTTGACTTCCAAGCCGAGGGACTTTAGAGCCGGGACTTTCAAGCCAAAATTTCTAGGAGTTAGAGCCGCAGCAATTTGAGCCGAAATGAAATGCGTTTGCAAAGCCGATAGTAAAACGAGATACAGTAATATTAAAACAAATACATAACACATAAAAATTGGCAAAAACGTCAACTCCTCCAAAATCTACCGTAATTTACCGTAGTT
>JASAMX010033343.1:0-19616 GCA_030248175.1 Microlaimidae sp. YZB2_3
GATACGAATTTGTTGGTCAATCAAGAAAGTATGAAGCTGTGACGGCTAATTTTTGGATTACAGGTTTTTTTTAAGTATTCAAAAAAATTTATTTTATTTGGTTAAAGTAGGATGCGTAGGCCGAATATTATTCAGGATTACTGTGATTAAGTACTACATGTAAACTCTGGAGCTTTATTAACAGTGCGACCGCTTTGTCGCTTCTACCGTTAGGTTTAACAAAATTAACAAATATTAGCATTATCACAAGGTAGCTTGTCTCAGTTGAGATTGATTTATTTTGGACCTTTTTGATATGCAATACTGTGCGTTCTGCCACGCAGGCCAACTTCGTTTTAGTGGATTATGATTATTTTTGCAGGTAATCACATAATCGTCAGAAGCTTTTTAACAAAGTTGGCATGTTAAATTTTAACTTAAATTGCGTGGTTTCATTAAGAATTATTATAATCACAATTTTACATGAATGTTGACTGTCTTTATTCATTAATATAATATCCAATAAATATTGATTCATGTTGTGTTTGTTAAGAAGGAGAATTTTTTATTTGTGAAATTGATTATATTTTGGATAATTAGTTTAGTTTTCTTCAATTATCCGAATATACTTTTAAATATATAGTATTTACAAAAATGACGCGTTTTCGAAAAATTTTTTATAGGGTAATGCATTTAATTTCGGCACTTTTCCAAATTGGGCATTATTGATTTTACTCTATATCTTTGGTAATTCTGGACGGAATACGACGTTTGATAACTCAAATGAGAGCTAATTATATGTAGATGACTGTCGTGAGTATTTTCTTTGTTATGTTATGATATTTTTATGTGAAATTGTGTGACTTAAAAAAATAAGATTGTTACTCGTTTTTAGACCATGGGCATTTCATGATTACGCAATAAATTGGTTTAAAAATTAAACTGTCCTGGTAAAATTTGCATCTATTTACTAATTTTTTAGTCCCCGTGGTTCTACGTTGCGTCTGTGGTGAGCAATCGTTATAAAATAAAATAGCGTAATTTCGGCACACATATTGCTGTAGGTAAAAACGGGTTGAATTAAGTGGTCGGGTGTTAAACTGTAATTGTAAATAGTTAAAAGACAACGTTGAAATGTGTAGGGGTCATAGCACTGCACTTAAACTCGATTAAAAGGGTCCTTTTAAAAAGTGCCAAAATTAAATGCACTTTTTTCCCAAATTTTGCTCATTTTGATACCATTTGGCATTTTAGCTGTAACTTTTTGCCAGTTACACGTTGAACACGAAGTAGAAGCTTAAATTAAAGAAAACTGTCTGGAGATAATGATAGGCTTTTAAATGTTTGAAAATGATGATTTTTTGACTGAGAAACAATTGATTGTTTATGAAGTTTTTGAATTGTTTTTCATTTTTTTAAAAACTGATTTAATTAAGTAACAAAACTATTTTGGTACAGTAAAACTTTTGTGACGCAACGCAGTATCGTGAAAGCTTCAAAATGAGCTATCAAACATGAAAATCGGGCCATACAGTGAAAAGTTACATCGGAAAAACAAAAAAATGCCGAAATTAAATGCACTACCCTATCAACGAAATGACCTGCGATAATTATAGCTAAATTTTTAGTTTTTTATATTTAATTTGTTTTAAATCATAAAATTTATACCCACCGTAAACAGTATTAAAATTTCCAGGTCAAGTGACAAAATAATAATATGCACATTTTACAATGCACACAGTATATATCAAATGAGACATGAATCTAAATTTAGTATTGGGTGGACGAGCACTTAACATGGGACCCATCTAAATACGGAGGAAGAAGTGAAATTCATGTGCCTATAAGTATGGTGTGGCTCCCAGATATTATCATTTATAACAAGTACGTTTATTACAAAAAAATTATTATTAAATAATTTAATATGAACCTCAAAAATTTTACTCTGTTACATTACACAAGAATATATAAGAGAAGAATGTACCACTCAATATAAAAAATCGCACCCATCCGTGCATCGGTTTGCCATAAATAAACCCCCCCCCGGGGGGTCTATATACTCCCCCGGGGGGGGTCTATATACTCCCCGGGGGGGGTCTATGCTCCCCGGCGGGGTCTATATACTCCCCGGGGGGTCTTTGCTCCCCCGGGGGAGCATATAAACCCCCCCCCCGGGGGGAGTGTATATGCTCCTCCAAAATTTAAAAAAAAATTTTTTTGTGGAAACGCGTCGCCGCGGCGCGGTTGTCTCGTTGACTGTAGAAACTGTATTTATTATGTCGCCGAAAAGTAATATGTCGCCCCGGTTTTCCGGCCATTATCACAAAAACAACTGTTTTACAAATCAAAAGTTTCACGTTTAACGGAAATTTCAATAAAATTTCGATAAAAAATAACTTTATTACTAAATAAACACTATTTTTACATAATAAATACAGTTTCTACAATCAACGAGACAACCGCGCCGCGGCGACGCGTTTCCACAAAAAAAATTTTTTTTTAAATTTTGGTGGAGCATATCGCTCCGAGCCCCCGGGGGGGGGAGGCTATATACCCCGGCTATGCTCCCCGGGGGGTCTATAGTATACTCCCCCGGGGGGGTCTATATACTCCCCGGGGGGTATTTTGCTCCCCGGGGAGGGGTGCTGCCCCCCGGGGGGTTTATATACTCCCCGGGGTTTTTTTATGGCAAAACCGGATGAGTCCGAATTTTGTTAAGTCGTACATTCTTCTCTTTATATATTCTTGATTACACTGACTGCTTGTAATAAAAACAAAAAAAAAACACAATAATTTTTATCCTAACTTTTTAATAACTCGTTATTAATCTTAAAGCTTTGACATTTAATGCCTTTAAAACCCATTATTAAACTGGTGTCACAATTAGCTCTTTAAATACATATGTCTGACATATTTTGATTTAAAAATGTAAACTGCAAACCACTTTTGTATACGGATCTTTCTTGTTAAAAGAGCGGTGCCGAGTCAAACTTTTTTCCTGGATTTTAATTTTATTTATTTATTTTATTTATTTTGTCAAACGACAGGAACATACAGAAGCAAGTAAATAACCGCACTGAAATTAATATTTTTAATATTTTTTTGTGAACATCCTACCTCTGCCCTACGGGTGTCATTAGTACTAAAGCTAAGGCTAAAGTGCTTTAGTACTAAAGGGTTTTTTGGGCTTAGTACTAAAGCTAAGGCGCGGCTAAACTGAAATTAGCTGGCAAACGCTCGGCAAAAGGTATGGACCTGGCAAAACGTTAGCTTTTGCCAAGAAAATGACAAATCACCAAAAAATCCTAGGTGTTCCCACCAAACCAAATGCATGATTATTTAATGCGAATTGATATCAGTGAAGCAGGGAGGTAAGGTGGGGTCCACCTCGACCCCCCCCCCCTTTAACCTCAAAATTTTGGACCTCCCCCTAGACAAAAATTGAGTTCTCCTCAGAAAATTTTCCAATTTTTCAAACTGACTCCCCTCCAGAATTTTAAATGTGGCACCTCAAAAGTATTTTCTTTTGAAAACAACACCCACCCTGATCCTCTTCAAGATTTTAAAAATTTTCAACTTGGATCTACCCCCTAGAAAGCCAGCGAGTATAGAAGAACACCCTATAATGTGCAAGTTGGTCCGGAGTGGAGGCGGGGGGGAGGTCAAAATCAGAGAAACGCATTTTACCCATATCGTTTTTTCTGGAGTGAATTTTACAAATATTTTTTTTTGATTTTGAAGAAAAATAGGTTAAAAACGCTAATTTTAGGTCAAAAAAACCCTTTTTATTGCATTTTTGAGCTTTTTATTGCTAAAAAACATTCATTTTGACCTCAAAACTTAAGTTTGGAGGCAGTTAGAAGTCATTTTAAAGATTTTTTCTTCATTTTTCCGAAATTGGGGGGTTAACTTGTTCTACCCCTCCCCGCTACTAAAAGGGAAGGGTTAAACCCTCCATTCCAGAGTTTGGGGAGGAGGTTAATACCCCCTCCGTGCCCATGTATGCCTATAACCTGTCTCCCAGAATTCAAGATGCAATTTATTCCAGATAACCAACCACCCCCACCCCTCCTTCCTCCCTTTAGCTGCTAAAACTGTGCTCACCTCACTTGAATATACTTTTTTATTAAACCAAAAATAAAATGAGTGAGTGATTTTATTAATAATGATAAATAAAAACATTAACACGACTTTTGGTGTCAAGGTATGCTGTGAAAATTTGGTTTTACATTTTTGTGTTTTTTTTTGTTTAAGCATTAGAAAAAGACGATTTTTTTTTTGCTTTTTTGAAGTATTTTCTTGAGTTTCTAAATTCTTAATATTAAAATAATCTGATTTTTATTATTTCATATATGTATTTTCTGAAATTTAATATGCAAAGCGTGGGTTTTTTTAATAAAAAATGTTGGTTCTATGTCTTGTTGCTTTAGATATGCAATTTTTAATGAGTTTTTGATTGAAAATTATTTTAACATAAAAACTTTTTAAGATAAAAAGAATATCGGATGGTCAAAACGCTCCCATTTAAACGGAAGTTGTCCAGTGTTAAAAAATATCTTTACTTTTATAAAGTTATAGAATCACTTTTAGCCAATTAGCGCTCAGGAAAAGAAATCTCTAAGTTCATTTGGATATGAAGTTTTCCAAGCGCTAATTGGCTGCAAAGTTTCGCTCCTTTATAAACCGTCCCAAAGAGCGAAACGTATATGACGCATATCACAAATACTATAACACATTGACGTCCTTAAAATATTTGAGCGTACAGTACAAGACCAACTCTTTAAAACTATAAAATTAACCCTAAAATAATATTTTTTAAAAATAGAATTAAAATTTAATACGATAAACTTTAAAAACGTCTTTAATGTTGAGTTTTTTACCGAAAACTCAACAATGCAATGCTAAGAATTAGCTTAAAACAGGGATAATATTTAAAATTTACGAATGTCTGTATTTGTTGGTTCGGCAAAAGCTAAGGCTAAAGTGCTTTAGTACTAAGCCTTTTTTGGGTTTAGTACTAAAGCTAAGGCTAAACGAGTTTTAAACCTTTGGTACTAAAGCTAAGGCGCGGCTAAAATGAAATTTCCCGGCAATGCACACCCGTAAAGTACAGTAGTACAATAATATTTAAAAAACACCAAAAAACGGCAGGTTCTTTTACATAAATTTTAACGTGGCCGAAATTAACGGAATCTTAAAATGCGCAGTTAGTTAAACGCATTGCAAAATAATTTTGAAGAAAAATATCAAAACATGAAAATTAACAACTTTGAGCATTAAAACAGAAGATATTTTTAAGGTTATATATTGCTTCGTTCTAAATTTGATGCAGTTTAAACTCAAAGCAAAAATTAAGAAAATCATAAAAAATTCACTTTTTGTATGAAAATGTTGATAATGTAGAATAATAAAAATAAAAAACTTTTGTAATAACACTTTATTCAACATTAATCCAGTTACTTTAGTGCTAGTTCTTTTGTGTTTTAAAAATAAGCCAATTTTCTAACACCCTAAATTGGTGGCCGAAATTAAGGCGTGGCCGAAATTAAGTCAGTTACCCTACACGTTACCTTAGTAAAAAATAAGTACAATATTTAGAATATAATAATATTGATTAATTGATAATTATTGCTCAGTTATACCATTATACCAAAAATATATGAAATACCAAAAAATGTACGCCTCCTATATATAAAAAATTCAGTCACAATATACCATTATAGTGATCCTCTCAATTTAAATGGCACCCTCCATAATAATGGCAAAGTAGCCGTTTTAATTCGCGCGAATTAAAATGGAGAGAAAGCCATTATAATAGCATTTATTTTGATTTAATTTTATACTCACATTAGTGTAATACTTTCTGGGCCGCAGGAGTTTTATTACACTTGTTGAGTATGAAATTAAATCAGCAATTGGTATTATAATGGCTTTCTCTCCATTTTAAGTCGCACGAATTAAAATGGCTACTATGCCATTATTATGAAGGGTGCCATTTAAATGGAGAGGATCACTATAATGGTCTATTGTGACTGAATTTTTTATATAGCAGCTGCACATTTTTCGGTATATTATATATTTTTGATTATACTATACTGGATAGTAAGGTATCGAAGTTTGTATCATCTTGCACTATATAATAAAAATATAATATGGGCTCTGTGCAGCATGATATAAAAGCATACCTTTTCAAGGATATAAAAGCATGATATAAAAGCGCAGGGTGGAGGCAGGGTGAAGTAGTGTTGTAAAAAGTATTGATTTTGAATTATTTTAAGTAAAAGTAAATTGAAAAATTTTAATTTTTTAATTTAAGTAAAGTAAAAGTAATGGTCAAAATTTTATTTAAGTAAAGTAAAATAAGACCTATTTTTTTAAGTAAAAGTAAGAGTAAAAGTATAATAAAAGTAATTTTGAACCGGGGCAAAATACCGGTTTTTGGAAGCTTTCAGAGCTCCGTTCTAAAAGTTTTTTTGCTAATTTTATGCATAATTATCATTTTAATAAGTTTTTTAGTCAAAATAAATGGTTTTAGCGTGTTAGCGGCATAAAAAATTGTCTTTTGCCATTTACTTTATAACAAGCCCATAGGAAATCAATCCATTGAAATTACTTAAGCTTTACTTAAATTAATTTAAGTATTTGCAGTGGAAAATCCGAGTAAGAGTAAAAGTAAAAGTATTTGAAATTTCAAAAGTCGAGTAAGAGTAAAAGTAAAAGTATTTGAAATTTTAAAAGTCGAGTAAAAGTAAAAGTAATCCAAAATTCGTTACTTTTATTACTTTAAGTAAAGTAAAAGTAACTTTTTACAACACTAGGGTGAAGGCAGGTAAAAATGCCTCGGAGGTAGGTAGGAGGCAGGTGGCCCTACCTCCTATGTTCAAGCATATAGGTTTTAAGAGGCAGGTAGGAGGCAACTAAAACGGCCTCGGAGGCAGGTCGGAGGCAGCAAAATTTCCGATGGAGGCAGGTAGGAGGCAGGTAAAACCCGTTTTTCCTAACTCAGGCATCCCGTCCTTACCGGGATACTGTCAGGCATCGGTCCTCAAGGCAATCGCTGAAGGATACGCCATGTATCATTTTTCGGGCTGCGGGGCAGAGTCAGCCAGCCCTTAAGGCAATTTCGCTTAGAAAAACGAATGCTTTTTGTGTGCACTTTTCTCTCTCATCTTTTTCAGTGCATCCATCAAATATTAAAAAAATATATAAATATATATGTTATAATATATTGAAATGCGCACACGAGCTGATTATTTATAGAACAAACATAATTCACTGCGGAAAAAATAAAATATAAAATTAGCAGCAATCAAACAGAGGCATAGAATATAAATAAAGTGCAAAACTTATCTGCGATAATTATACACCTTTATTTTTAAAAACAACAAAAATGCGACACAATTGTAAATGGTTTTTCTAGGTTCCATACAATTTTTACGAGGCTTAAATCTCAGACTAGTCTTTTCTCGCATTAAAATTTTTGAGCTAATTATTTAGCTTCATAGTATTCCATATAAAAAGAGTTTTTTTTGTTTCGATTTTTGATAAATTTCCGTCTATTGAAACATTGTACCCCGCAGCGCTCACACGTCACCCAAGATTTATTTTCATTTTATTTTTTAAAATATTTTTATTGTTGCCATATGGCTGCTAATTAGTGGTAATGATATTTTTTTCGCTCTTCCCGTTGAAAATTAGTAATTTTTATAAAAAGGTATAGGAATTATAATTTAAACCAAAAAAATAAGCTACAAAGAGAATGTGTATTACTTAATAAAGTTACTCTAAAGTATGTAATTCAGTATGGAAAAAAAGTGTCACACAAGTACCCCAGTACCTAATGCGTAACTTAGAAAAAAACTGGTCGTTTTTCACATGAACAGAGGTTTAACTACGGGCAATAGAGCATATTCGAGAATAAAATTCAGGTGAAGGGGCAATTTAGCATCTACGTGCAAAAAATCAGCTCCAAATATTTACCACAGGAAAAAATTTTTGGGGGACCCAAAAAAAACACAAAAAAAGTTAAGCAAATTAAGCTTATTAGTATGAAATTCAGGTATGTTTAGCAAAAGTTTTTAGGTTTTTAATATCAGAAAAATATGGGTAATATTTTAGTTATGTAAAATGTTTAGATTTTTAATTGGCTAAAAACTATTAAAGGTTTTGTTGATTTCGATGACGCCATCAACAACGATTAACCGCGCAGTGACTTAACCCATTTAATATAAGGGAAAGAGCACTCCGCGCTCTTCCCTGATTTGATCTTATAAGATTGAATTTTAGCTATTAAATATTTTTTCTTTGATTAGATTTAAATTCATTTCAGCGGCAGCAGGGGCAAATGCGTAGCGCTAATATAATATAGTTTGTAATGCCATAGTTTGCAGGTATATTATGTAATAGTTTTATTTTATTTTTATAGTAGTGTTTTGTAAAGAATTGTAATCGTGTTTGCATTAAAAATAGAGGTGTTATCATTATCGCATATAAGTTTTGCACTTTATTTATCTTCTATGCCTTGTTTGTTGTCTAATTTTATATTTTATTTTTTCCGCAGTGAATTATGTTTGTTCTATAAATAATCAGCTCGTGTGCGCATTTCAATATATTATAACATATATATTTATATATTTTTTTAATATTTGATGGATGCACTGAAAAAGATGAGAGAGAAAAGTGCACACAAAAAGCATTCGTTTTTCTAAGCGAAATTGCCTTAAGGGCTGGCTGACTCTGCCCCGCAGCCCGAAAAACTACATGGCGTATCCTTCAGCGATTGCCTTGAGGACCGAATGCCTGACAGCATCCCGGTAAGGACGGGATGCCTGAGTTGAGGAAAGCGGGTTTTTACCTGCCTCCTACCTGCCTCCATCGGGAATTCCTTGCCTGCCTCCCACCTGCCTCCGAGGCCGTTTTAGTTGCCTCCTACCTGCCTCTTAAAACCTATATGCTTGAACATAGGAGGTAGGGCCACCTGCCTCCTACCTACCTGCGAGAGCTTTTACCTCGTGCCTTCACCCTAGTGTTGTAAAAAGTTACTTTTACTTTTACTTAAACTAATAAAAGTAACGAATTTTGGATTACTTTTACTTTTACTCGACTTTTAAAATTTCAATTACTTTTACTCTTACTCGACTTTTGAAATTTCAAATACTTTTACTTTTACTCTTACTCGGATTTTCCACTGCAAATACTTAAATTAATTTAAGTAAAGTTTAAGTAGTTTCAATCGAATTGATTTCCTATGGGCTTGTTAGAAAGTAAATGGCAAAAGACAATTTTTTATGCCGCTAACACGCTAAAACCATTTATTTTGACTAAAAAACTTATTAAAATGATAATTTATGTATAAATTTGGCAAAAAATTTTAAAAACGGAGCTTGGCAACTTCAGAACACAGTATTTGCCAGGCTTGAAAGCACTTTTATCATACTTTTACTCTTACTTTTACTTAAAAAAATAGGTCTTATTTTACTTTACTTAAATAAAAATTTTGACAATTAACTTTTATATTACTTAAATTAAAAAATTAAAATTTTTCAATTTACTTTTACTTAAAATAATTCAAAATCAAGTACTTTTTACAACACTACTTCACCTTGCCTCCACCCTGCGCTTTTATATCATGCTTTTATATCCTTTGAAAAGGTATGCTTTTATATCATGATGGACAGAGCCCATATTATATTTTTATTATATAGTGCAAGATGATACAAACTTCCATACCTTACTATCCAGTATAGTATAATTCAAAAATATATAATCTACCGAAAAATGTGCAGCTGCTATATAAAAAATTGAATCACAATAGACCATTATAGTGATCCTCTCCTATTTAAATGGCACCCTTCATAATAATGGGACACCAGCCATTTTAATTCGTGCGACTAAAAATGAGAAGAGAAGAGCCATTATAATACCAATTGCTGATTTAATTTCATACTCAACAAGTGTAATAAAACTCCTGGCGGCCCAGAAACAATTACACTAATGTGAGTAGAAAATTAAATCAATGGAATAAATGCTATTATAATGGCTTTCTCTCCATTTTAATTGGCGCGAATTAACACGGCTACTTTGCCATTATTATGGAGGGTGCCATTTAAATTGAGAGGATCACTATAATGGTATATTGTGACTGAATTTTTTATATATAGGAGGCGTACATTTTTTGGTATTTCATATATTTTTGGTATAATGGTATAACTGAGCAATAATTATCAATTAATCAATATTATTATATTCTAAATATTGTACTTATTTTTTACTAATGTAACGTGTAGGGTAACTGACTTAATTTCGGCCACGCCTTAATTTCGGCCACCAATTTAGGGTGTTAGAAAATTGGCTTATTTTTAAAACACAAAAGAACTAGCACTAAAGTAACTGGATTAATGTTGAATAAAGTGTTTTTACAAAAGTTTTTTATTTTTATTATTCTACATTATCAACATTTTCATACAAAAAGTGAATTTTTTATGATTTTCTTAATTTTTGCTTTGAGTTTAAACTGCATCAAATTTAGAACGAAGCAATATATAACCTTAAAATATCTTCTATTTAATGCTCAAAGTTGTTAATTTTCATGTTTTGATATTTTCTTCAAAATTATTTTGCAATGCGTTTAACTAACTGCGCATTTTAAGATTCCGTTAATTTCGGCCACGTTAAAATTTATGTAAAAGAACCTGCCGTTTTTTGCTGTTTTTTAAATATTATTGTACTACTGTACTTTACGGGTGTGCATTGCCGGGAAATTTCATTTTAGCCGCGCCTTAGCTTTAGTACCAAAGGTTTAAAACTCGTTTAGCCTTAGCTTTAGTACTAAACCCAAAAAAGGCTTAGTACTAAAGCACTTTAGCCTTAGCTTTTGCCGAACCAACAAATACAGACATTCGTAAATTTTAAATATTATCCCTGTTTTAAGCTAATTCTTAGCATTGCACTGTTGAGTTTTCGGTAAAAAACTCAACATTAAAGACGTTTTTAACGTTTATTGTATTAAATTTTAGTTCTATTTTTAAAAAAAATATTATTTTAGGGTTAATTTTATAGTTTTAAAGAGTGGTCTTGTACTGTACGCTCAAGATTTTAAGGACGCTCAAAATGTGTTATAGTATTTGTGATATGCGTCATATATGTTTTGCTCTTTGGGAATGGTTGAAAGGAGCTGTTTAAGCCAATTAGCGCTTGGAAAAACTTCATATCCAATGAATGAGAGATTTTCTTTTTTCCTGAGCGCTAATTGGCTAAAAGTGATTCTATAACTTTATAAAAGTAAAGATATTTTTTAACACTGGACAACTTCCGTTTAAATGGGAGGGTTTTGACCATCCTATATTTTTTTATCTTAAAAAGTTTTTATGTTAAAAATATTCATCAAAATGGTTAAATTGCATATCTAAAGCAACAAAACATAGAACCAACATTTTTTATTAAAAAAACCCATAATAAATTTTAGAAAATACATATATGAAATAATAAAAATCAGATTGTTTTAATATTAAGAATTTAGAAACTCAAGAAAATACTTCAAAAAAGCAAAAAAAAATTCGTCTTTTTCTAATGCTTAAACAAAAAAAACACAAAAAATTAAAACCCCTTACTCACAGCATACCTTGAAACCAAAAGTCGTTTTAATCTTTTTATTTAGCATTATTGCTCAAATCACTCACTCATGTTATTTTTGGATCAATAAAATAGTATATTCAAGTGAGGTGAGCACAGTTTTAGCAGCTAAGGGAGGAAGGAGGTTACCTGCGATAAATTGCATCTTGAATTCTGGGAGGCAGGTTATAGGCATACAGGGGCATGGAGGGGGTATTAACCTACTCCCCAAACTCTGGAATGGAGGGTTTAACCCTTCCCTCTTAGTAGCGGGGAGGGGTAGAACAGGTTAACTCCCCAATTCCGAAAAATGAAGAAAAAATCTTTAAAATGACTTCTAACTGCCTCCAAACTTCAGTTTTGAGGTCAATATGAATGTTTTTAGCAATAAAAAGCTCAAAAATGCAATAAAAAGGGCTTTTTGACCTAAAATTAGCGATTTTTACCTATTTTTCTTCAAAATCGAAAAACAATATTTGTAAAATTCACTCCAGAAAAAAACGATATTAACCTGATTTTGATTTTAACTCTGATTTTAACCCTCCCCCCGCCCCCACTTCGGACCAACTTGCACATTATAGGGTGTTCTTCCATACTCGCTGGCTTTCTAGGGGGTAGGCCCAAGATGAAAATTTTTAAAATCTTGAAGAGGATCAGGGTGGGTGTGGTTGTCAAAAGAAAATACTTTTGAGGTGCCACATTTAAAATTTTGGAGGGGAGTCAGTTTAAAAAATTGGAAAATTTTCTGAGAAGAACTCTATTTTTGTCTAGGGGGAGGTCCAAAATTTTGAGGTTAAAGGGGGGGGGTCGAGGTGGACCCCACCTTACCTCCCTGTTTCACTGAATTTTCATTAAATAATCATGCATTTGGTTTGGGTGGAACACCTAGGATTTTTTGGTGATTTGTCATTTTCTTGGCAAAAGCTAACGTTTTGCCAGGTCCATACCTTTTGCCGAGCTTTTGCCAGCTAATTTCAGTTTAGCCGCGCCTTAGCTTTAGTACTAAGCCCAAAAAACCCTTTAGTACTAAAGCACTTTAGCCTTAGTTTTAGTACTAATGACACCCGTACTGTACTTATAATTGACATAATTATTTAAAGTCTTGCTAATAAGTATTAAAGTTCGCAAACGGGAAAAATCAAGTTATATGTACCTAGAACAATACCTAAGGGTAAATTTGCAACCTTTAGAAATTTTTATTGTTCGTTTAAGCAATAGTTATGGCCAGTTTTTTGTAGGTGGCCGAAATAAATGGCACGCGCCTTAATTTCGGCCACTTTTAAAAAAAAGTTTAAACCTTCCTTGATTTTTAAGTGTAACAGAAATATTCAAATTTTGCACTGGAATAACAAATATAGCTATTGTTTAATTTTTAGGCCAAATTTCGGCTTGATTGACAAAGCCAGAAAAAACTTATTCAAAAAAATAAAAAAAGGTGGCCGAAATTAAGTCAGTTACCCTACAATAAAAATATTTTAAAAGATATAGAATACACTGTACTCCAGACCTGTCCAGTCTGGAAATCCCCCCTCGGAATATTAGTGGGTGTGCCCCAAGCGTTTTTATTGCCCGCCCCAAAAATGAAAAATTACCAAAAAATTATGGCGTCATTTTTGACCTATTACGACACTATCACCGCAAGATTTTTGCAGTTTTTAACCTATTTTAATGCATTTTTAGCCATTTCAGACCTATTTTTAAATAAATTTAGTTTTTTGTCCCTTTTTTCTTCTTTTTCTTCCCTGCTTGCCTCTACCCATTTCAAAAAAAAATTGCCCCCCCCCCCCCACCCAATAAAACCTCAGGGGCAGTGCACAGATCTGATGTCCTATGGTTTACTTACCATTAGCTACACTCTTAAAGCGCGATTAATTTTTGATTAAGAAAAAAAATATTCGACTACTTATTTGCTATGGAAACATGAAATATCATCATTAAAAACGACAGAAAGGTAGATAATCAATAAATTGCCTGAATAAATTAAAAATGACGTGAGAATAATTAAGCCTGTTTGTTATGTATCGCAGATTATTTAATATTATTAAATATTTATTAAAACACATTTTAACACACCAATAGAATACCACACAATAAATTAGATAGGAGTGCATATCATTGTTTATAAACTATTTTACTTTTATCACTAGTAATCTTTTTCGGAGTTCTGTAGCGGAGCTTCGAAGCACCTTTCCTTAGTTTCGGTATATTTTAATGAATTAATTAACAGTAATGTCATGGTTGGTTTTTTCAAAAAAATATTTAAACGAAAAATTTTCAAAATTTATTAGAAATAATTAAAATAGTTCATGAAATCCGAATTTATTATTATTGTAAGTTTAAATTACTCATCTAAGGGGCGAAACTACGAAACGTGCATGATATTGGAGGTAGGAACATTATTTCACTTCTTACAAAATACGCTAAAACTACACTTTACACAAAAATTGTTACATAAAAAATTACTTGTTTCCAAACAAAATGCTAATTTATACAGGAAAACTACAGTATTAGGCTTGGCCTCTTTTCTATAACACAATAATATGACATAAATCAGTATGCGGTGCTGATGCGGCGAATTTGACCAATCAAAACTGAGCGAGTATTTTTTTGCCAGCAATGCGTTTTTTGTGCAAACTACAAGAATTTTTTAATATTGGAACTAAAAATGCAGCGAAATTTTTTATTTATATACGTATTGCAAACACTCCCAGCCCAGAATTATGGAGTTGACAATGAGAACTAATAGCAACTAAATTATAAGAAATTAAATTAACATAAAAAGTGTTTAATTTTAAATGGTTAGAACAGAAACAACTAAGCAATACCTTTTTACTAATGAAGTTTTAAACAGTTAAACAAAAATAAAAATTTAAAATTATTTAAATTCATTTATTATTATTATGTTAGATAATAATCTTGTTTTAAAATTCCTAATGCTACAACACTAGAATACTACGCTAAAGTACATTAACAAAAGTAACATTCTAAAGTTTAGCTCAGCCGCTAACAAATTTAACTCCTTTTTGAATGTTTCCTTTCAATTCGTCAAGAGCTTTTTCCAGGAGCGATTTTTCAAAATCTGACAACTGTCCGGTTCCCAAAATTTTTTCTACGCCATTTTTCTAAAAACAAGAAATAAGAGATTTTTAAAAATTAGCTCGGAGTGGTCGATTTTTATTAGAACCTAGATTGTAGCACTAAAAAGTTTTGCATCACACACAACCTTCAAGATTTTAAATATTCTCTAAAACAGGTTTACAAGCAATAATTTTTGAGAGTGTCATTTTTAAAATAAATTTTTTTGCTTCAAGTTAAGATTATAATCTGGACAATACGTAACTTGAGCTTCAAAAAGTTTCAAGAAAGTGGCGTTGTCATTTTATTCTTAACCCCAGTTCAAAAGTTTTATTATTGTGTAAAGTTTAATGTTAGCTAATAGCTATACATTGAAATAAATATCATCTGAATTAACTGTGGTTAGCGAAATATGCTTTCGATATCAATCTGACACTTCTTCCGCTTTTAATAATTTTTGAACAGACACAATAATTATAAACTTATCGGACGCGATTAGCGTCGCCGCACCATTACATACTTTATTATGGCGATATAAATCACGCCCTATGAATAATCATCATCTTGCCGATTAATCGTAGTCATAATTTATTCTTGCTCAAAATTTTAGTTATTGTAGCAAAATTTAAAGCAACCAAAGCGCTGCCAGTGGGGAGAAAAGAAGGTCAGGCCTGTGCACTGCCCCCCTAATGGGGGGGGGGGCAATTCCAAAACGGGGGGAGCACGGGGGGCAACTTTTTTGAAACGGGGGGCAAGCAGGGAGAAAAAAGAGAAAAAAAGAAGGGAAAAGGGAAAAAAGGGACAAAAAAAAAAGCGAAAATAAGGTAAAAATAAGTCTAAAATAGCTTAAATTGCATTATAATAGGCTAAAAACTGCAAAAATTTCGCAAAGATGGCGTCATAGTTTTTGGGTACTTTTTCATTTTTCCGCGGGGGGGCAATAAAACGGGGGGGGGCAAATCCTCCAATAAAGGTTTTTCAAACCGTGCAAAGGTCTGGAAGGTGTAGGCGGGAAAAGGGTTACTTTCTACAGATTTAAAGAATTTTAAAAAGTCTTTATAAAAACTTGTTTTTTTAGCACTAAAACGTTTTAAAGTGCAAAAACATAATTTTACCCATAGGATTATGAACTCCAGAGAAATTTAGAATGTAATACGAACCCCACCCAGAGAAAACTTGACTATCTTTGCTAAATTAAGATTCTTTTGAAACGACATTAAATTTCGTAAAGTTTAACAAAAAACGGATGACTAGCGTTTTTGTGCTCATACGTGAAATTTTTTCTTGTGATTGCCGTTTACCGTAGTAAAAAAACTTACACCCAGTTGAATAGGAGTGGAAAAGTAGTCCACCCCGGGTACCGCGTCCGATTTCACGAAAGCGCACTCCACCACAGATTTACCGTTCAGCGCCTCCACAGCCTTCAAAGAAAAAAAAACAAATTTAATAAAAATAATTATAGGTGGGCAGGGGAGGGGGGTTTATACCTCCATATATCTGGAAACTGCTAACATCCCCCTAAAATCTTGGGGTACTCCGGAGGACATCCCACTCCCTAAAATTCGGAGGATCCTTGTGCTAAAAACGCTAAATGTATTTTGGTGAATACTCCAAAAAAAATTTTGAGACAAGCCCTCCCCCCCCCCAAATTACGAGGGTCGGGTGTATCACCTCCTGCAAAATCCGAGAAGCTGCCCACCTATGAATATAATACAGTACGAGACTGTACATGTGCAGTGAAGACTTAGCCGGAAACTGAGGGTAGTTGCGGTTTAGGAAGGCAGCCTACTTCTTAAAATTCATAATTAGAAAAAAAATTTGCCGAAACGCTTTTGGAGGGTATCGGTCTGAAATTTTAAGAACTAGGGATGATCGGAAGCAGTTTGAGTTGTTTTTGAGGATAAATAATTAAACCCTGTGCTGTCTACTAAGTGAGTCGACAATTAAAATTTTTGAGCTACTTTGTGTTTTTTTTTCGTGTTTTTTTAAGTCGAAAAACTGCCACAAAATTTTTGTTCATTACTATGTATTATAATGCTCCTACGAAGCTTATTTATGTGACTTCCCTCAAATTCTGAGATGGAAGGTTTAACACCCCACTCAGAAGTGGGGGGGGGGGGGAAGAAGAAAAAAGGTTAACCCCCCCTAATTAAAAAAATGAAAAAAAAATGTCTTTACTATGACTTCTAACTGCTACCAAACTTAAGTTTTAAGGTCAAAATGAGTGTTTCAAGTAATGAAAAGCTCAAAAATGCAATAAAAAGGGCTTTTTGACCTAAAATTAGCGTTTTTACCTATTTTTCTTTCAAAATTAAAAAAAAAAACCATATTGGTAAAATGGACCCCAGAAAAAAACGATATGGGTAAAATACGTTTCTCAGATTTTAACCCTCCCTCCCCTTAAATATGGGTTTAACCCCTTCCCCCTTCGGACTAACTTGCCCATGTATGGGGATATCCCTCTAAAAATCTCGAAACTGTCGACACCCTCCCTAAAATTTGGGGGTACCCTGGACACCCCTAAAATTTGGAGGGTCCCAGTACTAAAAATGGGGTGGGTATTTTAGGTATTATAACCCATTTTTTTTTCCGGGACCTCCCCCCAATGGGGTGGGTATTTGAGGTATTTTTTTCGTGACGTCCCCCCAATGTGGGGGGGGGGCGGGTATACCCCGCAAAAATCCCGGAGGCTACCCACCTATGGTCAGCAGAAATAAAAAATTAAAACTTACAGAAGTAGTAAATCTGGCACCCGCATAAGCCATAGACAGTGTAGCTGATCCCTATAAAATAAGAAAACATGGTATTATTAATATCAAACGATTGGAACAGAAATTACAATAACAAAACTAAAAATTGATTATCTATCAAGGAAAATCTTAACAAAACTACAACACAGATAGTGTCATCAGTTTACTATTTATTAACTTTTTGCATGTATTTCTTCTTCTAATTATTTACTGGACAAAAACACAAACTTACTGCACCCGCTTTAGCTTTAACTACTTCTGTTCCGGCTTCTTGAATTCTTTCAGTAAGCGGCTAAAAACAAGAGTTATCATTGTTCAGAAATTTTGGAATTAAATGGAAAATACAATATAACATAATATTATTTTGTCAAAGTGCACTAATGAAACAAAGCGCACTATTTGTTTAAAACTTCACACATACAAAAGATAATAGGAAAGAAGAGTGACGAAAAAAAGTGAAAGGGATTAATTACCTTAGCTTTTTCTCTAAAAAAATCTAGTCCTTTCCATCTCCTCTCTCCTGCTTAGTCAATAAAAATTTGCATCAGTCCTATTGAAGTTTAAATCAAAGTTTAATTTTGTGCACAAAAACTGGTTCCTAAGTCATCTAGATTTTAATTTTTTACCCTGGTTGTAGACCTAAATCCTAAACGATAAATTTTATTCCTGGATCTCAAATTTCCCTATCACAAACCATAAGTAAGAAATCTAAGGGGACTAAAGCAAAATTTATCACCTTGGCCTCAAAATTTTGTGTCTCTCGTACGAAAAAGGGGTTCACTCACCACCCCAAATTTTAATATTTTCATCTCTAAAAATATTAAAACTGTCTCTTTTTTCCTTTGGGAATCCTAAAATTTCCACTCCAAGTATCATAATTATTTAATAATGAGTAATAGCCGTCCTAGTTTCTGGGCTCCATATGCAGAGATAGGATTAGAAGTTAGTCTCAAACTCAATATTCCACGGTGTATTACAAATTTTGGTACTATTTATAGCAAAAATAGCTCCATAACAAAAATAATAATAATAGCGTAAGGTACCTAGAACTGATTTTTCGGTTTCAGCGAGAAATAAGAGAAATAAGAAATATAGAGAAATTTATAAAATTTAAGATTTTTTCGTTGTAGAGAAATAAGCTTCCGAAAAATGGACTTATGCATGCCCCGGTCACATTTCTGCATACGGGCCCTGGATATTATGGCCAACAAATCTCTAGTATCTGGTACCATACTCACCTCACCTGGGAAAGTACCATACATGGGCACGGGGGGGGGTGGGGGGGGGGTTAACCCCCCCCAAATTCTGAGAAGTGGGGTTTAACCCCCCCACTCAGAAGTGGGGGGGCGCCAAAGTTAACCCCCCCCCCCCCAATTTGTGAAAAATGAAGAAGAAAAAATGTCTTTAAAATGACTTCTAACTGCCTTCAAACTTAAGTTTTGAGGTCAAAATGAATGTTTTAAGCAATAAAAAGCTCAAAAATGCAATAAAAAGGGCTTTTTGACCTAAAATTAGTGTTTTTAACCTATTTTTCCTTCAAAATCGAAAAACAATATGGGTAAAATGCACTCCAGAAAAAAAAACGATATGGGTATTTTGCGTTTCTCGGATTTTAACCCCCCCCCCCCTAATTTGGGGTTTAACCCCCCCACTCCGGACCAACTTGCCCATGTATGGAAAGTACCGAAGAGTTATGTTCACTTTAAACTTAAAATTTGTCAACCCAACCAATTTTTGTCCTAAAAATCCAAGTGTTTCAAATTAGAATCACATTTTAGCTTTTTTTTCTATCTTAAAAGAGGTCTTCGTGATCTGCTGAACTAAAACAACAAACTACATCAATCAACAAACCTTTAGCTGCTCTGGCGGAAATTGAACACTGGGTTTAGCCTGAGAAATAACAGGGATAATTGTCACACCGGAGTGGCCACCGATCACTGGAACATTTACTTGACTCACATCCAAGCCCTAAAAAAAGATTAAAATTGAGTTTTTAACGGTTCATGTCAACACTAAACATAAATTAAATTAAATGCTCTTATATATTTACAGACCTGTGCACGGTCTGGAAATGCCGCCCCCGCTTTATTGGAGGATTTGCCTCACCGTTTTATTCCCCCCACCCAAAAAAAATGAAAAAGTACCCTAAAATTATGGCGCCATTTTTGGCCTATAATGACGCCATCATAACGAATTTTTTGC
>JASAMX010033344.1:0-11056 GCA_030248175.1 Microlaimidae sp. YZB2_3
CATAGGTGTCCGACCCCTGACGGCTAGGGGGGGGGGGGTTTGACCCCGGGGTCAGCCCATTTTTTACCATTTTGTAGGCCCAGGAGGGGGGGTCAGCCTGGACCAAATTTTCGAAAAATTTTGACCCCGGGGTAGCCTGGACTGAAGGGTCCTTAGGGGGGGGAAGCCTGGACTGGGGTACTTAGGGGGGGAATAGCCTGGACCTGCCAAAAAAACTTTTGGAAACTGTTAAAAACGTTAACATATTATAAGAGGTACCTTTTTGTTGATTTTTTTTGCTTCCGGTAAAAGTTTGACCAACTTTCTTCTATTTTCCGGTTACATAATAAATAATAATAATCATTGTATTTTGTTTTCATTTCATTATTTTGCATGCGGCAACTTGCCGGGCAAGTGTTTAACGAACGGCGGCAGCGCAAAAAACGGACCGGTCGTTTAAAAAAAACGGACCGTTCGTTTTTAAAAAACGGTTCGTTTTTAAAACGAACATCTGAATTTTATTTTTTTTATTTTTAATGTAACGTACCAACCAGTTTGTAAAAAACCTAAGGTTTATTATAAATTATAAAAAATTTGTATAGAACACTAAAATTATTGTTATATGTATGAGGAATATATTATATCTACGTATATAAAGTTAGCGCACGAAATTCGTGCGCGCACGAATTTTGAGCCTGTATATTTTCAGTCGCGCGCACGCACGAAAAAACGATTTTTTATGCCTAGCGCACCATTAAGTTTTTAGATAGGGGTGGGAGAGGAAAATTTTGGGGGGTGCTTAAATATTAATACAGAAACTTTCCTGATGCCTTCCAAAAACATATTAATAGTTAAAAAACCAAATTTTCCCCGCTTCGCGAAAAGTTTAAATTCCCTTTGAATTTTGGGACAATTTATCTCGGTTTTTCTTATAATTTACATAAATTATTAGCTCAAAAAACTCAATAGTTAAAGGCATACATCATATTTCTTGTTTTTTGCCATTGTACTATAAACACTATTAACCTTTTATTAACGTTTTAAAAAAAACAACCCCCCCCTAGGTGTCCGACCAGCCTGGACGGCCCGGACCCCCCCCCCCCCCCTGAGGGCCGGTCCAGGGTACCCCTCCCCCCTAGCGCCCATTTTGGACCCTCCCTCCCCCCTAAACTCCCGGTCCAGGCCGACCCCCCGCCTGAAGGCGGTTTTGGACCCCCCCTAACAGCTGGTCCCCCTCCCCTTTCTACTTAATGTGCGATAGGCATAAAAATCGTTTTTTTTTCGTGCGCGCGACTGAAAATATACAGGCTCAAAATTCGTGCGCGCACGAATTTCGTGCGCTAACTTCATATACGTATATATTCCTCATAAATATAACAATAATTTTAGTGTTCTATACAAATTTTTATAATTTATAATAAACCTTAGGTTTTTTACAAACTGGTTGGTACGTTACATTAAAAATAAAAAAAATAAAATTCAGATGTTCGTTTTAAAAACGAACCGTTTTTTAAAAACAAACGGTCCGTTTTTTTAAACGACCGGTCCGTTTTTTGCGCTGCCGCCGTTCGTTAAACACTTGCCCGGCAAGTTGCCGCATGCAAAATAATGAAATGAAAACAAAATACAATGATTATTATTATTTATTATGTAACCGGAAAATAGAAGAAAGTTGGTCAAACTTTTACCGGAAGCAAAAAAAATCAACAAAAAGGTACCTCTTATAATATGTTAACGTTTTTAACAGTTTCCAAAAGTTTTTTTGGCAGGTCCAGGCTATTCCCCCCCTAAGTACCCCAGTCCAGGCTTCCCCCCCCCCTAAGGACCCTTCAGTCCAGGCTACCCCGGGGTCAAAATTTTTCGAAAATTTGGTCCAGGCTGACCCCCCCTCCTGGGCCTACAAAATGGTAAAAAATGGGCTGACCCCGGGGTCAAACCCCCCCCCCCTAGCCGTCAGGGGTCGGACACCTATGAATAAGAAAAAAAAATAAAAAAGAGAAGGAAAGGGGAAGAGGAGGGGGGAAAATGGGAGGGAGCGACCAAGGGGGGGAGAGGGGAAATATATTTATAAAAAAAAAAATTTTTAATATAAAATAATAAATATAATTGAATAAAAAAAAAAAAAAAAATCTAATTTATTATATTTAATATATATTTAAATTAAAAAAAAATTAATCCGATACCTGCTGCATCCTATCCCCCAACCAAAATAGTATTACATCTTCATTATGTATATTTCCCTTTTCTTTCCCATCCCCAACAGGAGAACCCCCCCCGAACTAAAAAAAAAAAATACAAAAAAAAAAAACAACAAATAAAAACAATTAACCCAACCCCCCCCCCCCACCCCCCACCCACCAACAAAAAAAAAAAAAACAAACAAAAAAAAAAAAAAAAAAAAAAAAAAAAAAAAAACAAAACAAGTTTATAATAACGTTTTTTAAAAAAACTATAGTTCATTTTTTAAGTTGATAACATTGAACCTAACGCGAAACATATAAAGCAAGGCACTTTAAAATGTTTATAGTGCATTGACTGAATATATTTACACCGGTTTGTTCAATTAAAACCATTTAAGGCTTTGTTTTTATTGAAACCTAAAAAAGAAGAAATAAGCTGTTGAGATCCTCCAATCTTGAACTTCAGGAATAAACATAGAAAGCTTTAGTAATTTTATAACTATACTAAGCCAGCTATATCTAAACCGTCTGTTCTATACCACGATTGCAGTATGCTGTTCTTTAACTGTTGCTTGTTTCAAATCTAACCATCAAATACAAATTAGCTTTGTAAACAAGCTTTACAGCAAGAACAAATGTACAACCATATGTACAGGCGTGGTGTTGATGTGCTGGACGTTGGTACTTGCTTGGAAGAAGGGCGGAGTCAAGCCAGACACATAGCTGGAAATTTAAAACCATCCAGCTATATGCTAAACTTGACAGCCCTTGGCGTTTCGCACCAAAATTTCAGACGCCTCCTGATTGGTGCTCTTCAGTGAAATCTCAGGACAGAGCAAGCACCAACGGGTCGTTTTCAAATGGCTAAGCTTACATAACAATTTATAATAAGCAAACAATTAAAATTATAATAAGCAAACAATTAAAATAAACAAAATATATAAAAACATACCTGCACAGATGCCATTGCAGGTTTTTAACACAACAATACAAACCAAAAAACAGAGAATACAGGATATTTGATTACTAAGGAAATCTTGTGAGTATTTATACTTTTTCAGAACAAAAGAGGGGTACATGATAATTGCTAATTACACAAAAACGGCAATTTTACAACCAGTAATTATGTATATTTCCTCCTTTGACCCTATGCTTTTCATGGGTTATATAGAGAGCCTTAGAGATTGGCCAAAACAGGTCCTGTTTACTTTTTGTGCTGAGTTTACTTAACACACCTGTGTTGAGTTTACGGTCAGAACTAGTCCTGTTAACCTTTGGTGCTTAGTTTACTTAACATACCTGTGCTGAGTTTACTAAACCCGCGACTGCTAAGTTTAATGATTACATGATTACCTGTGTTAAGTTTTATATCTTAATTTACAAAACTGTAATAAGCGCCATTTTTAACAGATATTTTTTTATTATTTTTGTATTTTTTGCATAGTAATAAGCTAAACCAAAGATAACACTATATATTATTTTAAAGAATATGATTTGTGATTATTGACATTAATTTTGTGCAATTAAATGTTGAAATTGGTTAGTGCACTGTTTAATATATAAAACTAAGATTTACAGCACTTTAATCTGCACAATGTTTTGCAATATACAAAAACTTAAGGTTAAACAAATATAAAACGTTTGACGGAAAAAATATATATAGGGTATCTAAACAAACTTTATTTATAAAAACTAATAATTTTAAACGTAGCGCAAAATATAAACACAAATACATATTATATCACTATTTTTGCGCAATGCGCAGTGGTACATTCCGGTGGTCCAAAGTGGAACACCGGAATGTACCACTGCCTTAAATGTTCACAATGTTCATGTTGGAATGTTCACAAGCCTTAAATTGTTTATCCTCTACTCCCTTTACCACCATTTTAAAGCCTTTCTATTTTAAAACAATATTTTAAAACATTGTTAGTGGTTTTAAAATAACTCTTGTACCCTTATTCTTTCCCTATATTAACCAACCCCTCAAAAAAAATCATGCCCCCGTCCTCCCCAGGTGCTTTTTAAAATTTACCCAGGGGTTCAATTCAATTCAATTCAATATACTTTATTTTTCACATAGTACTATAGTACGCAGTACATAGTACTTGACCAACACTTCACTTATATACCAAAGATAATTTACAGACAAAAAAACGAAAATATAATTAAGGATATTAAAAAAATAAAAGCTGCAAAAAAAAGCGTACCACAACTTTTTGAAAAATAAAGGGGAGAAGAACACATGGAGTCATAAGACTTCTAACTAATGTGCCTATCAAATTTAGTGTATTTTCTAAAGCTAATTTTTGAGGTTTTATCTTTAAAGGATTTGAAAGTTTTTGCAGAGATCATTTCACTTGAAAGGTCATTCCAATAATTATGGCTCTTACAGAAACAAAATTTAAAAGTGCATCTTTGGTGGCACAAGGTTTGAACAGTTTTTTATTATGATCCTGATGCAAAAAATATGTGGCAAAAGAAAACATTTTTTCAAAAGGGACATCATTTAATTTATTTATAATAGAATAACACATGTATAAATCAGACCTAATACGCCGTTCTTCCTATAATTCAAGGTTTAAAACTTGCAATCTGGCACAATAACTACTCCCAAGTGGTAGATCACACCTAATAAAAAGCCACCATGTGAAATAGCGTTGAACGTTTTCAAGACAGTCAATATCTTTAAGTAAATAAGGCGACCAGGCTGGCCTGCAATATTCTAAGGTGGGACAGACAAAGGAAATATAAGATCTTAGTAGAGCATTTTTGTTTGGTGTTTTAAAACATCTAAAAATCATATTAATTATTTTATATGCCTTTTTCGCAATTTCATTACAGTGAGCAAAAAATTTTAGATCATCAGAAATTAAAACACCTAAATCACATGCATTTTTTATTTTCCAAACTAACATTCTTTATATGATGCCTAGATTTGAGATTAGTGGTCTCTATATGAATTACACAACATTTTTCTATAGCCAGTTGGAGTTGCCATACTGCAGACCAATTAGTTAGTGAGTTAACTGAATTTGAAGAGTTAAATTTGAATCTTCTTTTTTTCACAAATCGTACAGCTTCACATCGTTGGCAAACAGATCTCATTCAATATTTGATAATTTTTGAGGAAGGTCGTTGATATAAAACAGGAAGAGCAAAGGTCCCAAAACAGAACCTTGAGGAACTCCAAAGAGACGTCAGCATAAGTGGAGGAAACTGGTTCAACTATTACTCTTTGTTTTCGATTACTGAGAAAAGCTTTTATCCAATAAAAAAGATAGTCTAAAATTCCATAAGAACTGAGTTTTAACAAGAGCTTTTGGTGACTTACTAAATCAAAATCCCTACTAAAATCAATGTACACAACGTCAATAATTTTACCCAAATCATGAACTGAATGCCAGTCAAAGATTAATTCAAAAAGTTGTAAGCAAGTTAATCCATGTTAATTGTGTGATATTAAGTTGTTTGCAACTAAGTAAGCAAGTAACTCAACTGATCATAGATGCATGTTTCCGTAACTTTATAAGCAATACAATACAAGTGAGCGAAATAGGATGGTAATTATCAGGATTTGTGGAGCACTTTTCTTGTAAACAGGAATAACATCTGCAGTTAACCATAACTCTGGAAGACCATGAGTGTAAAAAGATACATTAAACAAAGAGGATAGCGATTCAGCCAGAGAGATAGCTAATGACTGCACTTGTTTTTGCACTTTTTTAAAGCTTTTAAAACTATATTAGTATTAAATTTGATTTTTGATATTTTGGATTCATTGTTTACTTGGGGTTCTAGGACTAGGTTTAATTGATCGTCAACTGTAAATTTATTTAAAAAGTTAGTTTGAATGAAGTAGTGTAGCTTGTTCTAATTTGTCAACAGTCAAAATTCCGTCTTGTTTAGTTAGAGGACCAATTCCAGTAGGAACTAGTCTTTTATTATTGATAAATTTAAACAGTTTGTTTTGATCTTTGCTATTTAAGATTTTTTGTTCTTTTTTTGCATAAAATTTATTAACGGCAGTTTTGTATTTATAATTTAAGTTGTTATACTGTTTTTTCCGCTATTGTTGTTTTGGGCGGTATAGCTTTGTCTTAATCGATTTATATATTCAGGAAAATATGGTTTATTTGAAGTGTTTTTTTGCGTTTTTTAATGGGACACCCCACAGACACCCCCACAAAACAGGCGGCGGCGCTTCGCACCACTTCTGCGGCAATTTTTCTCCCCCCCCCCCCACCCCCCACCGCCCCCCTAAAATGAAATCCTGATCCATGGCTACGCCACTGGTAGTTATCCTCGAGTAAATCGCATCTTGAACTTTAAGAAGCGGTCTAGGTGAATGGGAGGGGGGTACAAATTTCGGGGTCGGGTACATACATGGGCAAGTTGGTCCGGAGTGGGGGGTTAAACCCCAAATTAGGGGGGGAGTTAAAATCTGAGAAACGCAAAATACCCATATTGTTTTTTTTTTCTGGAGTGCATTTTACCCATATCGTTTTTCAATTTTGAAGAAAAAATAGGTAAAAAACGCTAATTTTTTTCATAATGCCATTTTTATAGCATTTTTGAGCTTTTTATTGCTTAAAACATTCATTTTGACCTCAAAACTTAAGTTTGGAGGCAGTTAGAAGTCATTTTAAAGACATTTTTTTCTTCATTTTTCCAAAATTGAGAGGGGATTAACCTTTTCTCCCCCCCACTTCTGAGTGGGGGGGGAGGTTAAAGCCCCCTTCTCAGAATTTGGAGGGGGGTTAACCCCCCAACCCCCCCGTGCCCATGTATGGTCGGGTATACCCCCAAATCCGGGAGGCTGCCCACCTATGTTCTGACCCTGACGCTGATCCCCTTGGTTTTCTAGTGGGGGTTGACTTAAGGTAGAAATTTTTGAAATCTCAAGGGGCTTCAGCGGGGGCATATATACATTACATTAGCACGGTAGCAGGGGTGAAGGAGGGTTAGGGGCATAGGTGGGCGGGGGGTTATGTTATACCCTCCTAAAAATCCCGATTATAGCCGACACCCCCCCCCAAAAAAAAAAAAATTTGGGGCTACCCCGGACACCCCCCTAAAATTTGGGGGGTCTCAGTACTAAAAACCCTAAAAATGGGGTGTTTGAGGTATACCCCCAAAAATTTGGGACACCCCCTCAAATTTCGGGGTTTGGGTGTATATCCCCCAAAAAAAAATCCGGGAGGCTGTCCACCTATGGTTAGGGGTTGGGTTACCCCTCAAATTATGTGAAAGGGATTTAACCCGATCCTGTTTCTGAGTAAGGGGGAGGCTTAACCATACATGGGCAAGTTGGTCCGGAGTGGGGGGGTTAAACCCCAAATTAGGGGGGGGGGGTTAAAATCCGAAAAACGCAAAATACCCATATCGTTTTTTTTTCTGGAGTGCATTTTACCCATATCGTTTTTCGATTTTGAAGGAAAAATAGGTTAAAAACACTAATTTTAGGTCAAAAAGCCCTTTTTATTGCATTTTTGAGCTTTTTATTGCTCAAAACATTCATTTTGACCTCAAAACTTAAGTTTGGAGGCAGTTAGAAGTCATTTTAAAGACATTTTTTTTCTTCATTTTTCCAAAATTGGGGGAGGGTTAACCTTTTCTCCCCCCCCACTTCTGAGTGGGGGTGGTTAAACCCCCTTCTCAGAATTCAGGGGGGGGGGTTAACCCCCCCAACTCCCCCTCCGTGCCCATGTATGGGTTAAACCCCAAATTAGGGGGCGGGGGGTGAAAACCCGAAAAACGCAAAATACCCATATCGTTTTTTTTTTCTGGAGTGCATTTTACCCATATTTTTTTTCGATTTCTAAAGAAAAAATAGGTAAAAATCGCTAATTTTAGGTCAAAAAGGCCTTTTATTGCATTTTTGAGCTTTTTACTGTTTAAAACTTTCATTTTGACCTCAAAACTTAAGTTTGGAGGCAGTTAGACGTCATTTTAAAGACTTTTTTCTTCATTTTTCCAAAATTGGGGGGTTAACCTTTTCTCCTCCCCCACTTCTGAGTGGGGGGATTAAACTCCCCTTTTCAGAATTTGGGGGGTTTAACCCCCCCAACCCCCCCCCCCCCCGTGCCCATGTATGGGCTTAACCCTACTGCGGAAACCGGTTAACCCCCTCTCAATTTAAAAAAATCTTTAAAATCACTTTTAATTACCTTCAAATTAAGTTTTAAGGTTAAAATAAGTGTTCTAAAAAAAGCTCAAAATTGCAATAAAAAGCTTCTTGTATCTAAAATCAGTGGTTTTTTAAAAGTATTTTCCTTCAAAATCGAAAAACTATATGGGTATAATTATAGGTGAGATACCCCCCATCATACATGGGCACGGCACGGGGGAGGGTTGGGGGGAGGTTAACCCCCCCAAATTCTGGGAAGGGGGTTTAACCCCCCCCCCCACTCAGAAGTGGGGGGAGGAGAAAAGGTTAACCCCCCCCCCAATTTTGGAAAAATGACGAAAAAAATGTCTTTAAAATGACTTCTAACTGCCTCCAAACTTAAATTTTAAGGTCAAAATGAATGTTTTAAGCAATAAAAAGCTCAAAAATGCAATAAAAAGGGCTTTTTGACCTAAAATTAGCGTTTTTTACCTATTTTTTCTTTGAAATCGAAAAACGATATGGGTAAAATGCACTCCAGAAAAAAAACGATATGGGTATTTTGCGTTTCTCGGATTTTAACCCCCCCTAATTTGGGGTTTAACCCCCCCACTCCGGACCAACTTGCCCATGTATGCCCCCCATAGGTGTTTTTTTTGGGGGGGGGGACAGAGGGGTACACCAGACCTGTGCACGATCTGGAAATCCCCCCCCCCGTTTTATTGGAGGATTTGCCCCCCCCCCGTTTTATTGTCTCCCCTCCCGCCAAAAAATGAAAAAGTACCCTAAAACTATGACGTCATTTTTGACCTATGATGACGCCATCATCGCAATTTTTTTGTAGTTTTTAGCCTATTTCAATGTATTTTAAGCCATTTCAGACCTATTTTTACCTTATTTTCGCATTTTTTGTCCTTTTTTTCTCTTTTCCCTTCTTTTTTTTCTATTTTTTTTCTCTTTTTTTTCTTTCCCCTCTGCTTGCCCCCCTCCCCCGTTTCAAAAAAGTTGCCCCCCCCGTTTTGGAATTGCCCCCCCCCCGTTTAAACCCCGGAGGGGCAGTGCACAGGTCTGGGTACACCCATTCATAGGTGAGAACAGTCCGGGAAGCTAGGGGGGTGGTTACCCGGGGTAAATCAAATTTTGAATTCTAGGAGGGGGGTCCGGACCCCCCCTAGCTCTTTAAGGGGGCCGACCCGGGGTGGGAAATTTTGAAATCTGGAGGGGGGTCAGGTGGGGTCCGGTGTCCAAAGCAAAACAGTTTTAAACCATAATAACTTTAATAATTGTTCTATTTATAGGATAGTTTATTGAATAAAAAGCGATATTCTGGTGTAAAAAGTGTGTAAAAACATGAATATCTATATATAAATAGACGTAATGTGTGTGTGTGTCCGTCTGTCTGTCTGTGTGTTCCCTAACTCCTCCCTAACCACCCAACGGATTAAGGTGAATAAGGTATCGTTGGAAAGCTTATACCCCAAGGAATGTCGTAAGGGGGTTGAAAATTTGAAACAACTTACATGGACATCTTTATACTGAACAATGGGTTTTCACCAAAGTGGGGAGGGACCTTATGGATTTTGGAACTTAAAACTTTTTTTCTAGGAATTGGCTTAAACCCATGTGTAAGAGTAATTAGCCAATGTAAAGCCAGAATATCATGATTTTTGGAAAAACGAACATGGACATCTTTATACTGGACAATGTTTTTTCATTAAAGAAGGGAATTACTTTGCTTTGCTTTGCTTTGCTCAGCATAGGTGAGAACGGCCCGGGAAGTTAGGGGGGTGGTAACCCGGAGTAAATCGAATTTTGAATTCTAGGAGGGGGGTCCCAGGGGGGTCCGGACCCCAGACATGTGCACTGCCCCCCCCCCCCCGGGGTTAAAACGGGGGGGCAATTCCAAAATACAGGGGGGGGCAACTTTTTTGAAACGGGGGGGGCAAGCAGGGGGGCACGAAATAAAAAGAGAAAAAAAGGAGAAAAAAAGAAGGGAAAAGGGAAAAAAGGGACAAAAAAAGCGGAAATAAGGTAAACATAGGTCTAAAATGGCTTAAAATACATTGAAATAGGCTAAAAACTGCAAAAAATTCGCGATGATGGCGTCATCATAGGTCAAAAATGGCGTCATATTTTTAGGGTACTTTCTCATTTTTTGGCGGGGAGGCAAATCCTCCAATAAAACGGGGGGGGGGGCAAATCCTCCAATAAAACGGGGGGGGGGCATTTCCAGACCGTGCACAGGTCTGGGACCCCCTAGCTTTTTGGAGGGGGGGTCGACCCGGGGTGCGAAATTTTGAAATCTAGAGGGGGGTCAAGTGGGGTCCGGTGTCCAAAGCAAAACAGTTTTAAACCATAAAAACTTTAATAATTGTTCTTTTTATAGGATAATACTACATTTTCTTGAATAAAAAGCCATATTCATGTATAAAAAGGGTGTAAAAGCATGAATATGTGATGAAAATTCACGTTTTTGGAAGAAAATTTAGTATAAAAAAGGTACCTAAAATATTCCCGAGAGGACAGGGGGGGTCAGATTTCAAAATCTAGAGGGGTTAGGGTAAAAAATTGAAATTTGGGAGGAGGGGGCCCCCCTAGATTTTCGTTTAGGGGGGGGCTAAATTTTCGAGGCTAGGGTGGGCCCTTTTGACACTGCCCCCCCCCCCCTTTATCACCTATGTTTTAAACCATAAGATAATACTACATTTTATTGAATAAAAAGCGATATTCTAGTGTAAAAAGGGTGTAAAAACAAGAATGTGTTAAAAAATCACGTTTTTGGAAGAAA